>JAQZBX010044106.1:0-21457 GCA_029593785.1 Cabassous unicinctus
ATTAAGACAATGAATTTAGAACAGAGAGATAGGACCTAATGTGAAGGTCAGGAAAGCTGTAACAACAGTCTATAATAATTAACAGAGTCCTCTAATACACAATGAAGAAATTAAGAGAAAAATTGTCCCCCCTCCAAAAAACAAAAACAAAAACAAACCTAAATAAATAAAAGAGAGAAAGGAAGGGAGGGAGAAAGAAGGGGAGAAAGAAAAGGTTCTTATATCATGAAAACACAAAATCACTGAAGGCTATAATTGAGAGCAAGGGGAGCTCCATGTGATTGGCATTGATAATTATTTTTAAATAAAATAAAACACGTTCCTAAGCCTGTCAATAATAGCTTTCTTACTCCTAATTTTCCCTACATGCGGGTTTTGGGGGTAGGGATCATTCTTCCTTCCTATAAGTACTGTTTTCTTCCTCAACAAAGGACTTTAACTTCAACTTGGGGATTCTCCAAAAAAATAACAGATCTCTGAAATGAAGAGCATATCTGAACTTTAATCTAGAATAAGAAAACAAAGATTTTTGGTTCATTTCCATATCAGAAGAATTCCACAAATCTGAAAGAAAACATTTGGAAATGGACATTCTAACTATATGATAATATATAATATAATAGAGGGAATAAATCATTTAAATTAAAATGATTTTTGGGATTCCATGAAAGGGAGCCAAATCAGACTATGACACAGAATGGCTATAATGGGGAGTAAAATTTCTAAAGCAACTTAAAAAAATGTATAGTCATAAATATTGGAAGTAACTCTTCTTTAGGACAGTTCAATATTATCTGCGTAAATCTGCACACAAGAGGGCTATCAGTTTACCAGCAGCTTTCCAGCAGGCTCTCACTTTGTATTTTGGAACCTCTTCACTCAAGTCAAACTAAAATCAAGTTCTTATAACAGCTGCACTATTTACATTGTTCCCTTAGTTGTACATTGCCCTGGTCTCTGGAAATGAAAGGAAATACACTACAGTAGCAGCTGATGCTTTCAACTTGCCCCCACACTCCATCCCAAACTCATTCTCTCACCCTCTTCTTAGCCCTTTTCAAAGCAGGTAAGAGAAGCTGTGCAGGAGCTTCAGATAGAGCTCAACTTGTGTGGGGAGCCGTGCAATGTGGAGAGCTGGAGGTGCAGGATTCAAACAGAAAGCTCGGCGCAGCCAACGCCAGACCTTCTCCCTCTGCACCACAACCCTCCCTGCAAGCATGCTCTGTCTCCGGAACTGAGCCTGAAAAGAGCATCATGAGCAAGGTTTGGGGTACACTTTGTTTCCAAACACAGCAAAGCATCACATTTCTGAGCAGATGAGTGTCTTAAGATAGGTACAAAGGAGAAATATGGGGTAACTTTCTCTACACGATGACTGTTAGAATCCTGACTCAGAAACGATCACTTCTGCGCAAACCGTAAACCAGTGCAGTGTCATCACCGTAATCTACTTTACAAATATCAATGCTGCAGCCACATCAAAGGCTGTTAAAAGTATATTTCAGAGTATTTTCCATTAGTTGAATGATCTAATTCTTGCAATTACAATTCCAAGTTACAGTTTCAAAAACATGCATTCCAGAACCATAACTGATGGTTACGTTGCTACAGGCATGACAAAAGAATCAAATAATAATAAAATGCATTTTTAAAGAAATGCAGATGTGAAATTTTCAGCTTTTAGAAATAAGACTTCTAAGTCCTCACAATTCAGCTTAACAAAAATAAATTTTCTGTTGAAAATGCTGATTGTAAGAAAGCACAATATTTTATTAGTCATGTTCATTGCTTAAATTGAGAGGCAAGAGCTTCGCATAGTTTCTTCAAATAGAGGTTTTCAAGTCTATTGTTAGGTTTCAATAACATTTGACAATCCAGACTCTCCTACTAAGCATGAGCATATGCAAATACATATAGGCAGATAGTCTGTCTTGCAGAAAAATGTTGATGTATCAAACACTACAAGAAAAATCTTAAACATAAAAGCTGCAATTGATGATATTCATTTGGTATACACATCTGCTTCCATACAGGGAAGATTTAAAAAACACAAAGAGCTTGGAGGGTGAGCACTTCTGCTTATTTTCCCCTTCATTTTATGTATCCTTATTACTTTTACTAAGCAAGGACATCACTATTGAAAACCACTCTCTACAAGCCTCTAAACTAGCGTGTACATCACCTACAGAATGATACACTAATAAAAGAAAAAAAAAAAAACAACAAGAAAAATCTCCATCAGTGCAATCAATCTACACCCAAAATAATTGGTAGTGCTCTGATTATTAAAAGCAATTAGACAATTTCCAAATTGCAACTTGGGTCATTATTTTACATAAAAAGTAACAAACACAACCATACTAAGCAAAAAAATGCAATAACAACTCCATCTCTGACAAGAGTGCTGAATTATATTTGATGTTTGGTCTAATTAAAAAAAAAAAACGGATTCATTCAGCATCTTTCATTATTACAGAGATAAAATTATAAACATTGCTACAAATATTTGCTAGGCCACAAAAAAAAGTCCACAGCTGCATTACGAAACAGAATAGCAAAGTCAGACAAGTGAGAACTCACTTGGGTGCTATTTCCTACAAAAGGGAAAGTGTTTAATGATGAGAGCTTTGGCTATTCTTAGGTATCTATGTATACAGACCAGTTGGGCATTTATAACGTGTGTTTTTCTCTGAAAGGATAACAGATCCATGATGTCTTAGGTTCAATCTAAGAATTTTGGGATAGGGAAAGGAATTTAAAATTTTTTTTCAGTAATGTTAATCAGAATACTAGGAAAGAAATTGAAATCATATTGACTCCTTTGAAAAGCTAACACTGAACAAAACAAACCTGAAATTAACGTCTACATTTATAGTTTTAAGGTATTCTTTATGTTTCTTCCTTTTCCTTGGTCTTTAAAATATGTTCTTTTCCATGATGCCAAAAAATAACAATGGCACCTATGATAAGCATGATTAAAGATGTAATTGTTTTTTTAGAAAATGGTCAGCAGAGAACATTTCTGAACAACATCACCGATACTTTTGCTATGTGTAGATTTCCCAGGAAAAATGAACCTAAAGATCTACTTCTGATTTAGAAACTCAATTTTATAGGGAAAAGCAGAATTAAAAAAAAATAAAAAGCTAGGAAGTACTCACCTCTTCACGTAATTTTATCAACTGCAACATGAATGCACCAAAAAAAAAAAAAAAGATAAAAAGGAAAGAAATGGCAGGAAAGAAAGATCAGTTGTGTGACAGGAAACAGAATTAACATTGACAATTTATCTGTTTACATGTTTAGCATTTAAAAATCACAGACAAACACATTAAAAGAACCTAAACATAGACTACATGCAGAGTTTTTTGAACGAATAAAGATCACTTTCTCACACTGTCACATTAAACAAAGAGAATAGTGTGAAATTCTCTTTTAAAGAACATCTAAGACACCATCATGAAATAAAGGGGAATGACTTCATAGAAGTCTATATTATAAAGAAAGAAAACAATTTACTGTTCCTCTCTTCTAAGAATGTACCACTAAAGAGGTTTTGTATATACAAGTTTCAGGATGTTTCTCTATTTTGAATCTTGACAACTGATTTCAGATTTTACATACAAATGAAAATGATTAATAGTTCCTTACTTTAGCCCCAGTGAGTATTTAAACAACAATTATGTTAGTTGATGTCGTGCATGTGCCCACTGGGGTAATAGGATTGCATTTGGAAGTAACAACATTTTATTTGAGAATAAAGTATGCTGGGATAGATAATACTTATTTAGGACATAGTATCAGAAAATATTTCACTATCCTTAAAAATACTGTGCATATCTGAGTTAATTTCTAGATTTTAATTTTGCTTAAGGGGCTTCTGCAATCACATGCATGTTTTTATTTTAATTTTTGAATAGTTTCTTCATTTTTCAATTTGCTTAAGCATCTTGTAAATTGGGCCATCTCAAAGCAGTGAGCTCTCTTGCTTCATTTGCACTGCAGTCTATTTTCACTAGAGTCAAATAAAAAACCAGTCCTTATAACAGCTGACTTGTTAATAAATTCCCTTATAATAGTGTAGAACTTTAGAACAGATAAAACAATTTGCTTAACTCTTTGGAACTGGAAAACAAAACAACCATATATCTGGTTTATTCTTTGTGTGTGTGAATGTGTTTGACAGTATTCTAAACCACAAACATTACTGTGTAGTTGAGATGACTGCTACAGTTTCTGCCATGAACAGAAACTGAAACCATTTTTGTAACAGACAGTAAACCACATTCTAGGCCTGAAATTTGCATCCTCAGCAATTCAGGTCTACAACTGATAATTTTTAAACATCCAAATATCTGTAACATCTGTTATAACACTTGACATATGCAGGCCAATAAATTAAACTACTGCTTTGGGAGAAACGTGCCATGAATTGCTCACTCTAAAAGTATCATGTTTACTATAGCCCGGATTTCTCAATGCTTAATGCTGTTTTTGTCTCCAAATCAAGGAAGCCAGTATGCATTCCAGCTGATTCTGTAGTTGTATTTTTTTTTCTATCAAAAGTATTTCAAGTACAAAAGAATGAGATTTCAAAATTGTTATGAATCCTTTATCAAAAGAGTATAGACTCTATTATATAATAAATGTCTCAGTGCATTTAGTAAAAATGAACTTTTACTAGCTTCCTTTCAAAACAGACAAGAACTTGGCATTATTTTAAATTAATACACTCATTCTCTCAGCAACTGTCCAGTGTGTATAAGTAAAGCATCTAATCATTTCACATGAAAAGTTGCCATTCTTCCCCAGTAGTAAAAATTTTAAACTAAAACACCTGGCCTATCACATATCAGAATCTTTCCTCTTTTCTATACCAACATCATGGAAGAAAAAGGCAAACATGAATTCTTCTCAGAAAGAGACGCTATGGGCATTGATTGCACAGCTATCTTTTCTTTCTGGGACACCATTCTTCAGTTGACTACGATACTTAAAGGGCCAAAGTTTAAAACTACTTCTCAGCAATGGAGATCATTTGGGGCATGCCACCCTGCCATAATCAATGAGTGTTTAAAAATGCTACCCATTTGTTTCTTCAATAGGTTCCAAACAAAAAACCTTCTATCTTGTTTGTGCTGCATGGCTGCCTTCAAGCCCTACACCGGATTTGTAGCTAAGCTAGGTGATGGCGCAGTTTTTAATCTTTATGTTTTTGTTTTTTTTTTTAAACTTAGGCCGAGAGTTATTCATCCAAGTAAACAAAAGATGTTGTATTTCTGAAAATTAACAATGCTTAGACTACACCGAAAGTAGTGATTTCGTATTTCTTTGGGTTACTAGCTCCATCATGGGTGACATGAAAATGTGTAGGGCCACCATGTTGAGTTATGATAATCGACATCTTTTTGGAAAGAAAGATTTTTTCCCCCCAATGCAGAATTTGATACAGGAGGTAATCTGTTCCTTTGTGGGCTGAAAAAATCTGGTTTATGCTGGTTTGAACCAGTGGAATCTCTTGTGGTTAAGCCTTCCGCTGTGACTAAAATCAAAACTGCACTGCAGAGCATGTGAGGGTCCTTGCGCGAGCGTCTGTGTGTGTGAGGTGCGTCACGTGACCCCAGAAATACCGATTTTTTTTTTTTTAAAGCTGATAACGCCACTGCCGTCTCTGTCCGCACACAGATAACGAATAAATGCTGAACTCTATTAAACGCCCTTTACACATTATCGTGGGTCGAACACGCAATTTTCTGAACTTATGATGACAGTCTATTTATTTTGCTATAAACCCTCAGCACGTAACGAACAGATTTGTGCCTGGTAATGATCTGCTCTGCCAGGGCTATATGAAATGATACCGACCTTCTTTAGATCTCGGGGAATTAAATTGACCGCCTTCACCCCCTAGTCTGTAGCTGAAGTTTGACACACTTTATGCACAGCAAGCCCAAATTGGAGCTTAAGAGAACCTCATATTAAAAAATTAAGGAATCATATCTGCTAAATATTGCTTAACTACAAAAAATTTTGGCACATTTGGAAATATTCTACTCTTTATATATTTTTGAAACTTCTGTGTAGGATTTACTCAAAGTCACTCATCAATATAATTTTTCATATGGAAACTAAGAGACTGATTAGGGTTTAATTACTATAAAGGGCTTGATGATTCAATTCTGAAATGCATTTTTTCCTTTTCTGAAAACGGTTCTCATAAAACTAAATCAGTTAACAACATTAAAGTTTCCAATCTAAATATAGCCTCACTATTTTCAAGAACTCAACTCTTTCAAAGAAATAAAATGTTGCCATATGGAAAGGCATATATCATATTTTAAAAGACTAGAATGATAATGCTTAAGACAATTGTCCTTGAAGAGCTGATAAACCCACACAACTCTCCAATGTGCAAAGGAGATAATTCAGAGATGAGCTATATTTGATTGTATGAAATGGATATGAAACAGAAATGAATGTCTTATGGAGCAATTGCTTTTTATTTAAATGAAATTGTGTATTGTATGACAAACATCAAAGATACATTTGAAAATTCCTAATTTCTGAAAATTTGACATAACTAATAATGGCAGAAAATTTTCTATCCTAAAAGTAATTCCATATACTTTATAGTTAACTGACAGGTTATAACTCTATTCATAATTAGGCTTTAGTTGCCTAAAAACTACATTATATATTGCCAGAATGAGATATAATAGCTATTGTGTTCACATTTGTCTAATTTTCCACAAAGAAGCCACTCTCCTGAAGACACATATATTGCATTGAAAATAACAAAATATGAATCAGTATTTAGTTTATTTTGCCTTTTTATTCATTTTTTAATTTATTCTTTTCCTTTTCTGATTTATAATTTTTAAATTGAGATATATTCCAATTTCAATGAAATGAATGTTATTTTTCTCTCATTTTGTTTGCCTCCATGTTTTCCCTTTATGTTAAAAGTTTATCTTACATAATATATGGGCAAGAAGTTCTGAAAATCAATTTATCAACAGTTAACTTGAAAACAATGTATTTGTGTGCAGAAAACATTATATGACTTATGTACAATCCTATCCAGAAATAACACCAACTTCTCAGCCACTGAGCTACAAGAATTAATATGAGGAACCAAGTTAAAACCTTCTTTTTCTTTAAAGAGTTTCTGTTTTGATTCCATAGTCCGAATAAACACTGATACAGAATATTCTCAAGTGACCATATCTGAATGTGTTTTAGTTTGAGAGATTTTAATTCCTGTTTTATGATAAAGAGCCTAAAACCAAAATGTAATGATTTCATCATTATATGGAAATTTTGCTATCCCAAAAGTTATGTGTAGTCTCTTTGAACTTTCAAAGCTAATTCAAATTTTAGACTGAAAATTTCACATAATAATCCAACAGTTACATACTCTCATGACTATAATTTATCATATTCTATTTATTGAAGTGACAGCTCCTTACACCTAAACTTCAGGTTCTCCAAGCTCTTTCAGAATTTGTAAGTTTGATTTATACAAGTCCAGGGGAAATCTCTGCATAATCACTTTAAAGTGACAGGAATATAATTTGAAAAATACAGAATATATGAATTCAATCTATTTTTGTGGAATTTTTTCTTTAGGCATAAAAAGTCATACTTATGTGTATGTAAGGCAAATGTTTTAGGCACATAAAATGTCCATTAAGAGAAATGAACATGTTAAAAAAAGAAAAGAAAAAGGAAACCCTGTCACAGTACTACAACATCTATTATAATAAAGGAGTCTGAGTAAGACAGATATACTCCTTTCCTTTCTATTTCTTCTACATTAGGCAGCAGTTTCAAAAGAAGGAAAGAACTATAGTTTTTTAGAGTTAACATAGAAATTATGCATTCACTTTAAAAAATTTTTTTTTTACGATGAGATGATGCTTTTTTGCAGTAAGGATAGGAAATAAAATCATGATTCATTCAAGAGGCATGAACAATCTAACCTCCCTTAAAAAAGGAAGAAAATATTTTTTCTCTCATCCTTACATTATTTAATGTATTATGAGTAAAATCCCTTTATCATGTCACTCTTTTATGTTTGATGTGTTCCTTTTTTTTTTTTCCCTTAGCTATTCTCACATTTCATTCAGGGAGGCTGAAATCCCAAGCCAAATCTTAACATGTTTACATGTCTGAACTCAAGCTGAAAACATGTAATTATTAGAGGTGATATCTTTCGAAAACCAATCAGTTCAGTGATTTTTGCCCTTTTTTTGGGGATGGGGGTAGGGAGGGAGAAGGGGGTTAACTGACAATACTAATGTTATAGTAGATTATAATACTATATCAGCATATATACACCTACAATATAACCCATTTGAGATGGCAAATACAATTAGGCAATTTTTACAATATATACTAATATATCATGTTTTACTACTTTATTAAAATATTTGGTTTACTCAGTCAATGATTTATGTTCATTTTTATTTAGGTAGAGCAGAGGCCTTTATAATACTTGTCAAAGTGACATTAATAAACATGCTCAGGTCTTGCTTCTAAAGTTCCCTATCATTTATTTTCTTTAAAAGTAACAAAGAGAATCTGTCACTGGGATTGTTTGAGAAATTTTTAAAGTCATCTCTACACTGAGAATCTTGAAACATTTTTTAATATGATATATATTATCTACATGAACTAAAGAAATCTGTAGTTTTATTTCAGAGAAAGAAGTAGGACATTAATTAGACTCATGACACTATTGTGAGAGCCAATGAGAACCTATAATATAGCCAAGTTGCAAAGGCCCTTTTAAGAAGAAATTATATCTTATTTTGCCTACACAGATGTTAAACTGCAACAGGCTTGTCCTATTACTGTTGTTGTTATTTAACAGAGGTCTGTCCCCTATAGGAATATTCAAGTTCTACACTGTTGCTTATGGTTTGCTTTTTGGTGAATATATTTTTAGGAAGCTACACAATAGGACACTGAGTTGCCCTGTTGAATTTTGAAAGCTTGCTTTCATTTGTTTTGCTGCAAGTGTTGACTTAATTATACTGCATTCTTATCAAAGCTGTATTATGTACTTTTTTATTCCTTTTACATGTGTCTGAGGTGAAGACCTTGGCTTTGTCTGCAAACAGTGTGTTTCAAGTTATTCCTTAAATACTAAATAATAAAGAAAAGAGAAGAAAAGATTTTTTAAAAAGATAGCAGACAGTGATCACAAGGTAAAGGGTTAAATGTAAGATCTCCAAGAAACATTTTGAAGTTGATTAAGACTCCAGCTTTGCATTAAACAGTATCGCTTCCACATGAGTTGCTGCTAATACTGTTACGGAGCAGCTTGAGAGCCCAGTGTGCCGGTGACCTCCTTCACCCTCCAGCCACCCACCGGGCCTGCCTGATTAGCATTCTACCTGGTTCTCGGAGGAATTTCCATCATCCCCTAGGAGCTCATTCCGCACTTCGTCACTGTAGGCGATCCGTGACCTTTTCTATAAAACAAAACAAAAAGGGAGAGAGATGAACGTTAGAAAGCAAAGGCTTCGAAGCATTATTGGAATCAAGGCTGATCATCTCAAACCTCGAGAGCCCCCTAATGGAAACCTGTTTGCTGAAATCTACAATCCAAAGTTGCATAAAGTTCTTGAACTTGGGAAAATGTAATGTAAAGTAGATGTTGTTTTTTTTGTTTTTTTTTTTAAATGCCGGTATGAATTAGAGTATGAGTACTCTATTAATATTCACAAATGGAGTAGAACTTGTATATTAGTCCATTCACAATCATTCAAATAAGACCACTAAGCTGAAGGAAATAGATAGCTAAGTATCTATAAAAACTCACCAGATTGTCATTAGAACAGGGATATGGCAGTCTGTCATATTGTGGCAGGAAATGGACTGCACAATTTAGGTCTTTTAAAATCTCTAATTCTAGGATAATATTTATATCTCCAACTACACTTTTTGGATTGCCTGGCATAGTATGTCTATATTTCCCTCATTACTGTGAGGTTATTAACCAGAAAGAGAGAGAATTTAAAAGCCCATCCCTATCCCACACAATAATTCAAATGTCTCCAAGCCCTCTATTAATAATGGCCTAAGGAAAAGTTAATGGTGGGGAGGGGGAGAGGGTATGTGTCTGGTAAAACAAATTAAATTTCCCAATCCTAGTAAATAAAAGCAGGTAGGCTATGAGTCAACGTTTTGCAATCCCAGTAAATAAAGGCAACTGGACTATGAGTCAAGGTTTCACACTCTGAAATTTTGTTTTATAATAAATCTATCCTTACCTGTAAAGTCAAAGGGACATGTCTGCATGAGTTATCTAAATGTACACACAGTTGGAAAAGCTAAAAGGCACTGAAAATTAGCTGTGAAGTCAGAGTACCATCCTTAGATCTTACTTTAGCATCACTATTTCATCCCCAAATGCAGATTTACAGGTTACTTTGTTGCCTTTTCTGCTTCTGAACGAAGCAAAAACAGTCAATAAAAAAAGGGCAGTTAGAAAAACAGTAATCTCTTTTTCACTTGGAGGCTACACTTTAGGACTTAAATGTTCTTACCTGTTCAACTGTGATCAGAAAAAGTATTGTAGTTTAAAAGGACTACCCATAATTCATGAACAGAAGTCAACAATAAGAATTTTAATTAGAATTGTAAACTAGTAACACTGCTTTGCCAGCTAGAGAACATAATACTGTGAACATAAAATCATACTGTATTAGAAATTAAAAGGACCTTAGACAAGACCAACCAATAGACTTTAAATCATTTAAAAGTTGCATCATTTCTCTATTGGGGTTCCTCATCTGAACAACAAAACACAGAAAATTATTTCAGTGACTATTTTCTTAATTCATCCAAGGATGGTACATAAGAGAGAATTTAATTTATTACACATAACAGAAGCCTTAGGGTACTAGGGCTTAATGCTCTGGCAGAACCCTAGTTAAGAAAGGCTGTGTGGAGTATAAATTATAAATAAATGAATCTAACCATCCCTTATTTTATAGGAAAAAAAAAAAACCGAGCCTCATGGGATTCTAAAGGTAGTGTTGGTTGAATTGAGACTAAAACCCTAGGGTCCTGACTCACAGCTTAGTGCTCATTCTACCACACAATTTCTTTTCCATTTTATTATCCTCTGGAGAGACAGAGGAAAAAGGTACAAGAATTGCAAAATGTTTCAATATAAATAAGACGGTGGCATCCTTTCCTACAAATCCATCTTATACTTTGGCAAATACAATACTTTTTGTTTATTTGGAGAAGTAGATAAATAAAGTCAACAATATTGCAGAGAGAAGGAAAAACTAGAGAAGTTAAGTCATTATCTGAGGTCAGTAAAGATCTCTTAATTCAGGAGCAGCACAACTCACTGATTTATGAACATACTGGATGACTTTAACATTAGCAAACAGCATCTATTAAGCCTCCTTCTCTTATTGTATTTATTGCAGCTACTTTTAATTAGTTACTTCTATTGGCGTCACAGAATTTCACCGAAAAATGCTAAATTACAAGGACAGTACATTGTAAGGCCCTACACAATATTTACATCAAGTAAATATTTACATCAAGCTAAACCTTTCTTTTGCCCATTTGGAGAACACCACTACAGCAATTTCAAACTAGCTAAGCAAAAGTATTTTACAGTATTAAAGGAAATGAGAACCTTTAAACAGGCTGTGGTATCAGAGCTGCCTTTTTAATTATTCATTTCATCACTATGGGGGACTAAAGCAGTCCACAGTATGCAAGAATGTCATATGGAGATTGTTTTTGTTTGTCCCTTTTTTTCACCAAAATACCAACAAATTGGGATAAATTGTTCAATTACATTATGTTCTTATTTTGAATTACTATACTTCAAAAGAATAAGAAAATTACAAATGTGTATCCCTAAATATCTAATCTTGTTTTGGTTAGAATCCATTGCTTTTGAAGACTAGCAATTAAGAGTGTACATGCTCAGCAACAGAGGAGAACTAAGGATTTATCCACAGTTAAGGGTGGTCCCAATAAATGTCACTCCTTACCATTGGGATGGTAAAAACTGGTCATTTGGGTGGCTTTCTGGATGTAATTAAGCAAATGATATGCTGAGTTTACAAAGTGTTCCCTGACAGGACTGACTTCTCTTAAAGAATGAAAAGACAACTCGTTTAAATGATCAAAATAGTTCCTAATGGAAATCACACAACCAATACTGAAAGTTAAACTCTTTATATACTGGGGTTTCGTTTAAAAAAAAAAAAATCAAGACTTTGCTTTATTAAGATTGATATTTAGATGCTCCATACTGGTATGTTCTCAATTTTTTATGGTTTGAAATTTTAAGTAAGCTAATAACAATCGACCATAATTTAGCCTGCAGGATCATCCTAAATTAATTGAATCCTAAAAAAGGAAAATTCCTCTGAATGACAAACTGCTTATTTTTGGGGTAATTTTCCTCCAAAACATCAATGAATTATGCTGTCTTCCATGGAATTTTTATAAACCTCACTGTTACTAAGTACTACATAATATCTTAATTTGGAGGATTCAAAGTTAATGAAATGGAAACATCTAATGTATCTATATAAACCTAGCTAAAATATTTTTACTTTATTATCAACTGTATATAAATCTGTATTTTAGTCAAATGCAAGCCTGAGAATTTGAGCTGGAAATGTCACACACTCAGCTACAGTTTGAAGGAATCCAATTCATAATGCATTTTATAAATAGTTAATGACTTCTATACATAAGCTAACCAGGCAAATCAAGAAATTGTCAACATTTTTAGTCTTAGTTGTCAGTTACCACTGTCTACTGGTGCTTTATATCTGGCTTCTGGAGAAGACAGAAGCTCTACACAGTTTGTAATCTACTGCAATTTCTGGTCTCTACCATAAGGGTGGAAAAGCTTCAAGTGACAATATTTGCCACACACACACACACACAGGCACACACACACAAAGTGTTAAATGTGAGAGCATTCCTCACTTTTAGCCAAATTATACACTCAAGTGGACTAGACACAGTTGGATGGAAAATCTACCAACCATCTATGAATTATAGAAAAAAATATGACAGGTTAACAATTGATGGTTATCTCTAAGAAGTTAGATGCCCAAAGTTTCAACGCCTATTTTAAACCGGTGACAAAAATGAGTCTTTGGTTATGAAGACAAGAATTTCACATTCAAAGCAGTTTTCACTTGGTAGAAGAACAGAACATTTGCATACTGACTGGCTGATTTTCTGAAAGCCAAGTTCAAAACAGATATACTTGCTCAGTTCTGTCTGGAAATTTGGCTTGAAACAATCTGTCTACTTGACCCAAGCCTTAACATTTCCCAACTGAATGAATATGTTCCTGGACAGGGTAGGCTAAATTAGAAACAACAAGAAAAATGAACTTAAACTAATCAGTAGCTGTGATCTGTGGTACCGCCTCCTGTAGGGTTTTACATGTGAAGCAGGGTCTGCATAACCAGAATGAGGGTTCTACCACCAACCCCTAGCACAAGCGTAACAATGAAGGTGGTTTATTACTAACGCCTATATGAGAATTTAATTTCCATGGCGTGCACATGGCAAAGCAATTGCTTAAATTGCCTCACCTGGGAATTTAATGCAACATTATCATCAGACCAGCCACATTGTAAATAGATTTATAATGCTTTCCATGTGCTACACTCTGTTGCATATGAATTAAGTAATGATCTGGTATTACAATAAAATCAGCTCTTTGCCACACCTGGCAGACAGGATATTTCACTAAATTAATACCCATAGAGCTACATCACAAGGCATGGAAGGGGAACCATCTCTAAGGCACTGGACTCGTTTAACATGGAAGGCAAACACTCCATGGCTATGTAGAATGTCACTGTGTAGAATAGGTTGCTCAAACAATCTGTTTCTAACATCTGTATCACAGAATTAAGACTTGCTCATTTCCATTCAGTTTTGGCCTAATTTTCTTCATTCACTACTTTAATTACTAATCAGCAATCCACTACATTCACAAACACTAAGAAAGCACTTTATTCTAATCTGCGTGCTGCAGACAGCCAAATAATTGATACAAAGTTCAGCATGGTTTTTGTAAGTAATGAAAGAACAGCTTGTCCTAATTTCTAATCAAATTGGTCTATAGAAGAAATGGTTAATAGATTTCTCCATAGGTCTAAAACAAATTATCCAGTCTAGCCAGATTTTTCCATTGCTTCTACCATGTCTTTCGGTCTCCATATATTTAATAATGCCCAAGGTTACCAGGTGATACTAAACACTATTATGCTTTCATAGCCAAAGAATTTAACTACTCCTGTTATAATTAACACTTTGGGATAGCTACAGAATACTGTGAAATTATATTTATCAGCTAGTCATATAATTGCTGGCTTTTATTGCTTAATTTTATCTGGTTCTAACTAAATAATATCATACTTTTGTAATGCTCAGATGGCATTTTCAAAAAATATATCTTTGGCACAAAGCATTCCATTTTTAACCTCACTTCTATTTCTCCATGACCAATTTCAGCATTTCACCAAACCCCAACTCCCCCTACCTTCCCCCTGCCTGATGACTTAAAAAAGGCTCATCAATCCAAGAAAGGAAACTTCTACATTTTGTAGAAAAAAAATAAAAAGGTATTAAAGAATTCTTGTCTATCAGTGCCCTCTTTACTGTATTAATTTTTAGCAAAAAGTGATTTAAGGTTAAAACATGTTATACTACATGATTTTGGTAAAGGCAAAGTAAGTTGTTAGGTAAATATTTGATCCCTGGAGAGGTGTTAAGATGAAAAATCACATGGCACTAAGCAAAAACAATGAAGAAACGTTTCATTCAGTATGTGATCTCGGGAAAATTAAGTAAGTTTTCTGAATCTCAGTTTCTACAATTTTAAAATAGTGGTGACATTATTTCACAGGGCTGTTAAGAGGATTTAAATATTTTAAACAAATGGAAGGCTATCATAACACCTTGGATATATAATCTTGCAAAGGATGTTCAACTAAATATCAGTTGATAGAACTGGAAAGTAACGCAATAAATTTATATGCTGCTGAGCATATAAATCAGTGCATCCTTCTTAGAAAATGATTGGCCAATATAGACCAAAAGTAGCTTGAAAGAGTTGGTATTGTTTAACCCACTAATTCCACTACATTGTTTTGCCCAAGTCCCTGTTTTAGGGTGCTACAATTTTTGGATAGCATTTAATGGCAAAAACTTTACTGCATTTCCTTTATGTTATCAAAGAAAGTAAGTTCTAATCTGTTTCAACTAAGTAGTCATTCCCCTAAACATGGCTTCCTCTTGCTTAAGGGGCTGTTTAGAGTTAAAGGTCAAGCTCATTCACTGGAAAGTCACATGCCACATGTTGCCATTACTTGTAGCAATAACAAATGGAAAGCACACGTTCTATCTATCAAAACTCATGGCCAGTGGGCCTTAAGCAAGGCACCAGAGAGTCAATACTAATACGCCCTGCTGCTAGGCTACCAACAAGGTAGGAAAAGCAGGCCACAGTGAGAAAACGGAAGTAGCCTGTTGTTCTTTAGTATGTAATACCAGGAAAAGATATTTAGAATTTTTAAAAACATTAATATATTTTTATTATAATCATTCTCATTTATTGCTTGTAATTTCAAAGACATTTTATATGCTTGAAGTGGACAGTTATATTTTGGTTATAAATAACAATATAAATTATACCATGTTCACTCAAATACTTTCTAAAATTTATGTGAATATTTATATGCACATGATGAGGTTATGGATGTGTGTGTACACATATAGATTTACACAAACCCATATACAATCCATGTGGAATAATAATTTTATTTGTGCTTCACAGTGCTAGAAGAGACTTATATTTGTACGAGGAACTCTGACCACACTGCTGCTATATCATTTAATGATTTGTAAAACAGAAAGGTCAGAAATCACGAGACTACACTTCTTCATTTCCTCCCCTGGCATTTCTAAGCTGAAGGCTGAAATTTAAGTTTGGCATTAGTGTTTGAAAATGCAACACAAGTTAGTTAGTATCACACACCCCTTGCATGCACATGCTTGCAGTTTATGACTTTTGACATTGCTATGGAACACAGTGCGGCCGTGTCTTAAATCATATTAGCTTGTCAATCAATAATTAAGTTACTTCATTCAGAAATTCAGCTTATGATAGAATGCCCAGATGTTGTTGCCTACATCTGGAATAGTGTAAGTATTCAGTGGAGGAAATCTAATTCTTTAAAGTCTTTCTAAATGTAAAAGAACAAAACAACAAAATAACACCACTGAGTCCACTTGAAATAATCAAAATGTCAAAATGTTCATTCTTTTGTTTGTTCATGATATATAAATACCCTGTACATTCCCGCTGGAAAATGGTACTCTGATAAATGAATGCTACGCACAGATGCTACAACTGTATTTTTAAAAGAACACTGAAATAGAGTATATAAATGTATATAATTAATTTACATAATTCTAGATTTCCCTATGTAATCTGCCTACATGGGGAAGGAAAAGTGATCTGCCTATAGCCATAATTTCGTGTAATCTAGACACCCAAGAACAAGCAATCCTGGGGACTCTGTATAACTGACCCTGAAGACTCATACAAATAACAGAATCTTATAGCTGATAGTGACATTAGGCATCATCATCTAAACCAAGCCTCCAAATTTAGACATGAAGGATTCTGAGCCAGATGAGTGAGCTACCAAGGCCACTTAGACAGAAAGACCAGGAAGAAGGACAGACCGTGTTTCCCAATACCAGGGCTCTTTTTACTTGCCCACACCAAGTCAGGTTGGGGCCATCCTACTTCTCATTTCCCAAAGCTAAGGCTGGCTGCGTAGTTCTGTGAACTTAACATCAGCTACAAAGTTGATTGGTCTATAGATTTTGCTTCTGGTCACCCTTCTACAAAAAACATACCTTTATACATGATTGTTAACATCTGGAATACAGATAACAATAAATCTGAAAGCTCATGGGTGACAAAAGCTTATGCTAGAGTGTTTTATTTGATAGAATAAAAGGTTTGATCTCAGAGGGCGAGTCACAACCACACCTATGGGTGTAACTTAGAATGTTTCAAGATTAACCTTCAAAGTCTATACAATAAGGCAACAATAATCTGTCCATATGGCTCAGAGATGGATTAAGGATCAGTTGTTCACCCATAGCATCTGGTAACTCCCTAGACAGAGATTCTTAAAATTCTAGATTGGAACCAGCCATCTCAAAGGAAAATACATTTTATAATTTTTTTTTCCTGGTACTCTTGTGTCAGACTCTTTATTATAGAATATGCTGTGTTATAGTGAGGTTACAGTGTTTGTAATTCAAAAACATACAATGTGTCTTTTACTGCTTCATGGGTGTAGCCAATAAAACCGTGATGTTTAGGAATTATAACAAAATTCTCTTAGCCCACATTTTCTATGAAAATATTGAAGATTTCTTCTATATTAGGATGATCCAAAACTATATAGTGTAATAACATAAACTTTCATAACTGATTCCTAGACATCATGTTCCTAAAAGATTCTCTATTTCCAATTGAATAGAACAAAATCCTGCCTACTGAGGGGCTTTGCTTCATCAGTCAAATGTTCTTTCTCTAATATCTTCAGTATTTTATTCTCTACAGGTTCTTTAAGAATATAAACATCTTTAAATGTGTCCTAATTTATATATTTTTAAAAGTTATCTTACCCTACACTACTCTCCTCAGTTAATGCCCATCCTCTCTTTATATTTCCCCTACTAGCCAAGCTTCTTGAAAAGAGTAGTGTATACTCACAAACGACACTTATTCACGTCTCAGTCACTTCTTCAACGTTTAACAAACTGGCTTCTTTCCTATCACTACACAAGACAACTGAGGATCACAAATGACTTCCTAATTGCCAATACCAGTGGCCACTTAAAAAACAAAAACAAAAACAAAAAACATGTTTTATTTTAGAATAGATTTAGGTTTACAGAAAAGGTATGAAATTAGTAGAGAGAGTTCCTACATCTCTCTCCCTTCTCCATTTTCTCCTATTATTAACATCTTCCATTAGTACAGTACATTTGGCACAATTAATGAATCAATAGTAATACATTATTGTTAACTAAAGTCCATACTTTATTGAGATTTCCTTAGCTTTTACCTAGTATCCCTTTTCGAGTCCAGGATCACACCCAGGACATCACATTACATTTTGTAATCAGATCTCCTTTGATGCCTCTTAGCTGTGGTAGTTTCTCAGATTTTCCTTTTTTTTTTGATGACCTTGATAGTTTGGAGGAGTATTGGTCATGTATTTTGTAGAATTTCCCTCAACTTGGATTTGTCTGATGTTTTTCTCATGATTAGACTAGGATTATGGGCTTTGGAGAGGAAGACCACAGAGGTAAAGTGCCATTTTCATTATATCATATCAAGGGTACATCTTATCAACATGTCTTATCACTATTGATGTTGACCTTGATTACCTGGCTAAGGAAGTATCCTCGGGTTTCCCTGCTGCAAAGGTACACTCCCCCCTCCCCCCTTTCCAACTTGTACTCTTTGGAAAGAAGTCACTACATGCAGCCCACATATAAGGAGTGGGGAGTTATGGTCCACCTCCTTGAGGACAGTGTCTACACAATTTATTTGACATTCTTCTGGAAGAGGGATTTGTCTATTCTCTCCCATTAAATTATTTATTCAATCATTTATTTATATCAATATGAACTCATGGGTATTTATTCCTCCAAAAGCCACTTTTCAGTCCTTATCCCATTCATCTCTTATAGCATCTGATTTTGTTGCCCACTTTCTCCTTAGCAGTGAAAAGTACCACTTTCCCTGGAATTCCTCCAATCCTCCTGATTTCTCCTTCTCTGTCTCCTTCAATGTAACTTCTCTCTTAGTCTGCCCATAAAATTCTGGTGTTCCCCTAAGGTCTCTATCCTTAGCCCTGTTCTCACTTATCTGAATGATCTTATCTTAACGATTGTTCTAACAACTACCAAGAGGCTTGCAAAACCCAAACCTTTAGCACCAAGTAAGACATACTTTCTGCTTGCTGGGACCTTAGACAACCTAAGGGCATCTCAGGCTTAACACAGACAAAGGGGAACCTTATCATTCTCCTCTGTACTGCCCCTCTTCCTGTTTTTCCAATTTTGATGGATGATGTCACCATGCACATAGCCTCCCCAGATAAAGACTACAAATTATCCCACTCTCTCCTTTACCCCAAATCCAGCCAACTACCAAGCCCTATCAATTTAACTTTTATTTTTCAGGATATCTACTACTGGGCCCTTAGCCATATTTCCAGGATGTTACCTAATGCACTAGTCCCAATTCTTTCTTCATAACCATTGTTACCACTTACCTGATATCTCTTTTTATCTATGAATTATATTTGGAGGATAACCTCTATGGAAAGACAGAAACATTTTGAGGCAGAGGTAAGCCAACAGGTACAAAGCCTCAGTTCTTCAACCTAAGAAGAAAATGAGACACCTTCAACTCCCTCTCTAGCAGATTGTCAAAGCAATGCAAGAACCAGTGTCTAAAGATATAACTTATTTCAGAATAGGCATGTTAAATCAGGAAGTAAATTCATTCACCAAAAGCCAATACACCTATGGGAAAAATGCAAAGCAAGCAACTTCTCTCCAACTTTATACTTCAATACCACATTTCTCTTTAATTTCAAATACAGGCATAGCTCATATCAGCTATTTTCTTGTTCTTATAAGTTACAAATTCCAATTTTTTACCATGAAGAAGCTAAAAGACCACCATTTCAAACAAGATGATGTGTATGCATATTTCTTCTTTGTCTGATTTGTGGACCTGAGGAATATAGATTACCTCTGTTATCTGTACAAAGAAGCTCTGCTACAAGCCTGGCATTCAGTTTGCTTTTATCTCTGAGACCCCAAATTGTACCGTTAGACAACAGAGGGCACTTATCTAGATTGAGCTGTCATACAAATAGATTTTTGTCAGCCATTCAATTTGTATTGAGGAGCAAGCCAACAAAAACAAAACCCAGCAATTTAAAACAACAAACTTATCCTATGTAGACAGGAACAAATTGCTGTATTTCAAATGAATTACTATAGATTGCCCACACTGAGTGTGGGTGCTATAGAAAGAAAATATTCTTGGAACTAATTCTGTCTACATACTCTGGAAGTGGCCTAATATAAAGCAAGCACATAGTTTACTACTAATAAACATATAAGAAAAATTATTAACAAATAGGAATTAAATGTTTTCAGGGAAGAATAAGGGTCACTAATAAAGTTCCAAGTCAAAATTCAGTGGCTAGGAGTTCCAGGAAGATGGCATTGGAGTAAGCAGGCAGGGCTCAACTCTCTCACAAAAACAACAGAGAAAGGGCCAAAAGCTGTCTGAGGGACCTGCTTTGGGGGACAGCAGACCAGGACAGTACTATACAACTCCCAGGAGGGTGATGAACAGAGACAAAGAACCTGAAACAACAAACATGAGTTACCAAGCCCCCATGGTGGGCAGGAAAGGCTCCCCTCCCCCATCTCCAAGATATTAAGCTGGGGTAAAACCCTTGGTTCACTGAAGCTGACTGAGAGGGGGACAAATGCCTTGCTCCCTGTCAGCTGTTACAAGGGAAAGGGAGGTAGATTCGAGGGGCTTCTTTTCAGTGAATTCAGCCAGCATAGCCTGCTTTAATCTCAGCTCTGGCTAGACCAAAACACAGAAAAGCAGAGACTGAAAGAAAGACTGCCTTGGAAAGGTGTGCCAATGAGCACCATCTGCTGGCTGGTCTGGAAATTGCATGGAGAAAAACTGCTTTTAAGTCTCTCTTAACCCAAACTCCCGGGAGAAAATCTGTGCCCCATTAGTGAGTCCCTGGCCCCAATTTTGATAACTTAAGCTAGGCAATTTTAAAGACTTGGAATAAGTTGAACCAAATATCAAAGAAGAGCTGGGGAATGGATATAGCTCAAGTGGTTGAGTGCCTGCTTCCCATGCACAAGGTCCTGGGTTCAATCCCCGTACCACCTAAAAACAAAAACAAACAAACCCAACTCTCCTTGGGGAGCAGATGCAGCTCAGTGGTTGAGCACTTGCTTCACATGTACAAGGTCCTGGGTCAATCCCAGGTACCTCCTAAAACAAAACAAAAAACAAACAAACAAACAAACAAAAACCAATAGGCAAGAGAGAGAAATGGGCCATCAGAGCAAATTCACCAACATATTCAGATGCCTAGACATTGGCAAAGAATTACAAGCCATACTAGGAAACAGGAAGAGATGGCCCAGTCAAGGGAACAAACAAAATATCCTGAAGAGATACTGGATTTAAGACAATTAATCAACAATAATCACACAACTCTTCTAAATCAATTCCAAGAATTGAAAGAAAATATGACTAAAGAGACAAAGGATATTAAGAAGACACTCA
>JAQZBX010044107.1:0-21455 GCA_029593785.1 Cabassous unicinctus
GGCACCCACCTAAGATCCCTGCAGTGGAAGAGGGGAAACAGGACACACTAGGCCAGTTGCTGGGAACCATCAGGTGGCCATTTTTCCTGGGCTGGCAAAGTCGAGGGTGAGAATGATTCTATCATGACAAGTCAGATACTTGTTTTATTGAAGCTATGCACTGGTTTTCACTTATAATCAATGTCAAAACACTGGTTTTACCTAACATTCTGTGAATGCAATATTTTGTTCAGTTTCGAAAACTAAGGCAGATCCTGGTTTCATTGACTGCTAAGCACTTGTTTGTACTTACAATCAATGTTAAAACACTGGTTTTACCTAATGCTCTCTAAATACAATTTGATCTTCAGTTTTGAAAGCTGATTCTAGTTTCTTTGATGCTATGAGCTTGTTTGCACTGATAATCAATGTCAAAACACTGGTTTACCTAATGCTCTGTGAAAAAATATACTCATCAGTTTTGTAAACTAAGTGAGATACTTGTTTCATTGACTGCTATACACTGGTTTTCTCTTACAATCAATGTCAAAACAATAGTTTTATCTAATATTCTGGGAATGCAGTATTTTGTTCAGTTTTGAACACTAAGTTGGATACTGGTTTCATTGAGTGCTATGCACAGGTTTGCACAATGTCAAAACACTGGATTTAGCAAATGCTCTGTGATTGCAGTGTTTTCTTCTGTTTTGTAAACTAAGCCATATAATGCTTTCATTGACTGCTAAGCACTTGTTTGCAATTACAATCAATGTCAAAACACTGGTTTTTCCAAATGCTATGTGAATGCAGTATTTTCTGTGATTTTGAAAACTAAGTCAGATACTGTGTTACATTGAATGGTGTTTACTGGTTTCCACTTACAGTGTCAAAACACTGGTTTAACCTAAGGCTCTATGAATAGAGTTTGTTCTTCAGTTTTGTAAACTAAGCCAGATACTTGTTTAATTGACAGCTATTCACTATTTTACTCGTATAATCAATATCAGAGTACTTGTTTTACCTAATGCTCTGTGAATGCAGTATGTTCTCTAGTTTAGAAAACTAAGCAAGATACTAATTTTATTGCCTGCTATGTTCTGCCCTTTACATACAATCAATATCAAAACACTGTTTTTACATAAAGCCAGTGAATGTAACCCACATAGTGGTTTCTTTGCCTGCTATGCACTTTTTTACACTTACAATCAATGTCAAAACACTGGTTTTACCTAACAGACTGTGAATTCAATATTTTCTTCAACTTGGTAAACAAAGTCAAATACTGGATTCTTTGAGTGCTCTTCACTTGCTTTCACTTGGAATCAGTGACAAAACACTGGTTTTACCTAATGCTCTGTGAATTCAGTATATTTTTCTGTTATGCAAACTAAGCCAGATACTGCTTTCATTTATTGCTATGCACTTGTTTCAACTTACAATCAAATGGAAAACACTGGTTTTACCTAGTGAACTCTGAATCCATTTTTTTCTTGAGTTTTGAAAACTATGGCAGATATTGGTTTATTTGACTACTATGCACTTGTTCACACTTACAATCCATATCAAAGCACTGGTTTTACCTAATGCTCTGTTAATAGAGTATGTTCTTCAGATTTGTAAACTAAGTCTGATACTTGTTTCATTGACTGCTATGGACTGTTTTTCTCTTACAATCAATGCCAAAATTCTGGTTTTCCCTAAGGGTTTGTGAATGCACTAATTTCTTCAATGTTGAAAACTAAGCAAATACTGAATTCATGGAGTGCTATGCATTGGACTGCAACGTCAAAACAGTGGTTTTGCCTAATGCTCTGTGAATGCAGTATGTTCTTGAGTTCCTTATGAACTCAATGAAGCAATTCAGATACCTGTTTCATTGATAGTATGGACTGGTTTTCACTTACAATCAATGTCAAAACCCTGGCTTTGCCTAATATTCTGTGAATCCAGTATTTTGTTCAGTTTTGAAAACTTGGGCAGATGCTGGTTTTATTGATTGCTGTGCACTTGTACGAACTTACAATGAGTATGGAAACAGTGGTTTTACCTAACGTTCATGGATCTTCCATTTTATAAAGAAATTCAGATACTTGTTTCATTGACTGCTATGCATTGTTTTTCATTTACAAACAATATCTAAAACACTGGTACCTAAAACAGTGGTACCTAACACACTGGTAATGCAGTATTTTGTACAGGTTGTAAAACTAATTGTGATACTGGTTTTTTTTCCTGTTATGTACTTGATTGTACATACAATAAAAGTCAAAGCACTGGCTTTACCTAACATTCTGTGAAAGCAGTATGTTCTTCAGTTTTGAAAACTAAGCCAGATACTGGTTTCATTGACTGCTCTGCACTGTTTTTCTCTTGCAATCAATTTCCTAGATGCTGTCTTCCCAAAGAGGCCACTCTGTATGCCCCGAGCTCCAAGTAATTAGTTTTTGGAGTTGTTTGGGCATCACCCACCTATGATCACAGCAGTTGAGAAGGTGAAAGAAGACATGCCAGCCCTTGGGTAGGAACTCCAGCAGGTCCATTTCCCTGGGCCAGCAGTTGCAAGGGTGAGTGTGATCATATCCTGTCAACCTCCACCACTGGAGCCATTTTGGAACCCAGGGCCAAAATATCAATGCCATAATTCTTGAAAAGTTTATCCATTTTATTAAGCTAGGATGTACCTGGTGTCTGGTGAATTTGGTAATTTTGGCTGTTCATGAGAAAACAATGCTTTCTCATTCTATTCTTATTTCTTCCTCTTCCTTTTTCTTCCTTTGTTTTCTGGACCTCTGTTTGGAAATACTGTGGTTCCCCTAGTGGTCTTGTTATCTGCAGTAATTTATGCCAATTGGATGTGTGCAAATCCCAAAGATGAAATATTTTTTGCTCACAAGGAATGGGCACCTCTATAGAAATTGCATGACTTAAACAAAAATTTATATCATACTTAGAGACTATTATGATTGTGATTTTGAGCTGCAATATAATAATGAGAGTTTTGTTATACTTCATTTCCATTATATTAGACTAATTATTTTCCTTTATAAATCTTTGTGCCATAGTATCTCTTTGTTATTATGGATTACATTAAATCTAACCAAATCTTACAATCCCTTTTAAAATTTACCTTTCTTTCAATCTAATATCCATTTTTGTTAGAATTTTACAATAAAGATCTTTTCAACAGCTTACAAAAAGCTCTTCGTTATTCACTTTGTCCACATGATGTGGTGGGTGAATATATATCAATAAAACTGTTCAATGAACAAATAAATATTTGTGCATGGAGAGCCAGAATAACACCTATATACAGCCATGGAAACAAAGGGATTGAAAGGTGAATAATTTCTACTTTGTCTGGTGTTTCTTTCTTTCATTATTAATAAATATATAATATATAAATATATAATATATAAATATATAATATAGCAATATTGAAAACGTTTAATAATGATTGTAGAGATGAAAGCACACCTCTCTGAATATAGCAAACACTAGGGATTTTACACTTTCAAAAAGTATGATATTGGTTAAATATGTATCCATAAAACAAAATAAAAATTATATATATAATGAGGATCCAAGTAAATGCACACCAAATTGAGCCATGGATTACAATTCTCACTTGTGTTTGAATGAGGCTCTTGCTGAGTTTTTGAAAATGACTGACAATTCAAGATCCAGATGGAGATGATGGTATATGGGACCCCTGCATGGTGTTAGGCCACTTTAATTTCTATGGTTGCATGTTTTGCACTACACTTCATTTTTCAGTATATTCATGTATGAATGCTATCCATCACTAAAATATAAATTAAGTGAAACAGGGCTATGTGAGTCAAACAAGGAGGTTTTGGATTCACCTCATTCTCTAAAGTGCTCTTCCTTCTTTTCTTTTCATTGTTGGGAGTATGACCACGTGTGCATAGGGATGGAAGGGCAGTACACTTTGCCTGATGGATTACATCCTTGGGTTTTATGAACCAACCCCCTCCCCCATGATATGTTGTGAAATGTCGAGTTGCTCTTTGTCAACTTATTCAAGCTACAAGTGTCTTTTATATCCTGACTAAGAGTAGCAGTTTTCACAAGCTGTAGGAGAAATATTGAAGTTGGGGGCAGTTTGTACTCAGAGTTCCATAGCTTTTTGTTTGTGTCTCTGTGGATTCCACTTTTTTGGTACGAATAAATTTGATTTTATTTCAAATTCTTTCTAAAATTTAGAATATGGCCAAAGAGCAGTTATTTATATATGAACACAGACATCAAAATCCCTCTGCACTCAAGAACAAGTCATAGATATTGAGAAAATAAAAAATGATTTCCTTGAAACAAAACCTGGAAGCTTCTAACCATTGTGTAAAGATTTCTGAAGTCACTTAAGAAGCCTCCTCTGAATGATAAATTTAAAAAGGGGAATATTATACATGGAGGAATCACTGAAAACATTTGTATTCTTCCCATTATTATTCTCCAAGTTAGAGTAGTTTCAAATTATTACATTTATTCTTAAGAAGAAAATCTAGTCCAAAAATTTAGGTACCTAATGCATTCCACATGAACTCATATCATGGAAGCCTCTTGTTTTTAAAGAGTTTACTTTTAAGAAAGGCTTTCATTTCCAAATATGGACAACTGGATCTGTGGAAAATGTTTTCTTTCTCCAGTAAAGATTTATTTGAAGATGATAATGATGAGGGAAATGCTGGGATCCTAACCCCATCCTCAACATAAACCCAGTAAAATTTTATTTGAAGATGATAATAGCTACTGAATCATTGTTTTACGATTTAAATTTTGCCTAGGACTTAAAAACTTCTTTTTTTAATACTCCAAATATGCATATGAGAGAATATCATCCCAATCTGATTTGTATCTAGATTCCATTATTTCCATGTTGTGCTTTTGCCTCCAATGCACCACATTCTTATTTTTGTAAATATATTTTTCTTAGCAGAATCTGTGATCTAACAAAACACTTATGTACTTGCTCAAAATTTGATACCACCTTCATCCATTATCATATTTGTAATATATGTGTGTATATGGTGTTTCTATTTTGGAGTCTCTTATGGTTTAATTTTTCCACATAGTCTTGAGTTTGAATAGTGGATTTATCATTTTACTTCTATTTCTGAGCCAGCAGCACAAAGCACTGACAAAGGGAATTAGAGCTTAGTTACTTTTCTCTAGGATTCGATTCATTTCTCTCCCTTTCTTGTCTGTTTTTAGCAGTGCCTTCTCTAGATGCTTTCTTTGCAAAGATCCCACTCTCCATGCCCCCGAGCTCCAAGTAATTAGTCTTTGGAATTGTTTAGGCATCACCCACCCATGATCCCTTCAGTGGAGGAGGGAAAGAAGATAGGCCAAGTCAGTGGCTAGGAACCCCAGCTGGGCCGTTTCCGTGGGCCGGCAGTTGTGAGCGTGAGTGTGATCCTATCCTGTCAGGCTCCACCCCTGGAGGCATTTTGGAACCCAGGGCCAAAATATCAATGTCATGATCTTTGAAAAGGTTATCCATTTCACTAAGCTGGTATGTACCTGGTGTCTGGTGAATTTGGTAATGTTGACTATTCATTGAGAAAACAATATTTTTACCTTCTTTCTCATTTCTTCCTCTACCCTTTACATCCTTTGTTTTCAGGATCTTCATTTGGAAATACTGTGGTTGTCCTAGTGCTCTTGTTATCTATGGTATTTTATGCCAAATGGATGTGTGCAAATCCCAAAGATGAAATATTTTTTACTCAGAAGGTATGAGCATCTCAATAGAAATTGCATGACTTAAACAAAAATTTATTTCCTACTTAGAGACTATTATGACAGATTTCAAGCTGAAATATGACAATGAGAATTTTGTTATACTTTATTTCCATTATAGTCAACTAATAATTTTCCTTTATAAATCTTTGTGCCATATTTCTTATTATGGATTATATTAAATCTTACCAAATCTTGCAATCCCTTTTAAAATTTACCTTTCTTTCAATCTAGTATCCATTTTATGTTAGAATTTTACAATAAAGATCTTTTCAACAGCTTACAAAAAATTCTTCCTTAATCACTTTGCCCACATCATGTGGTGGGTGAATATATATCAATAAAATGGTTCAATGAACAAATAAATATTTGTGTAAGGAGAGCAAGAATAACAACTATGCACAGTCATGGAAACAAAGGAATTGAGAGGTGAATAATTTCTTCTTTTTCTGGTGTTTCTTTCTTTATTATTAATAATATAACAATATTGAAAATATTTAATAATGATTGCAGAGATGACAGCACACCTTTGTCAATATACCAAACACCAGGGATTGTACACTTTCAATAAATATGATATTGGTTAAATATGTATCCATGAAACAGATTTTCTTTTAAATATAGGGAGGAGCCCAGTAAAAGCACACCAAAGTCAGCCATGGAGTAAAATTCATAGTTGTGTTTGATTGATGCTCTTGCCACTTTTGAAAGTGACAGACAATTCAGGATCCACATGGAGATGTGATATATGGAATCCCTGTATGTTGTTATGCTGCTTTCATTTCTACATTTGCAAGTTTTGCACTATACTTCATTTTTTCAGTATATTCATACATGAATGATATCCATCATTAAAAAATGTATTGAGAGAAAGAGGGCCGTGTGAGTCACACAAGAAGGTTTCAGATTCACCTTGTTCTCTAAACTGGTGCTCCTTCTTTTCTCTTCATTGTTGAAGACTATGATCACGTGTACATATGAATGGAAGTGCAGTACACTCTACCTGATGGATTAAGTCTTTGACTTTTATGAAGAATCCCCCTCACCCCTGATATCTTGTGAAAAGTTGAGTTGCCCTTTGTCAGCTATTTCAACCTACAAGTGTCTTTTCTGTCCTGGGTAGGGTTAACAGTTTTCACAAGCCATAGGATAAATTTAGAGTTTGGGGGCTGTTTGTCAGCAGAGTTCCTTAGCTTTATGTTTGTGTGTCTGTGGATTCCACCTTTTTTGTAAGAATAAGTTTGATTTTATTTCAAATTCTTTCTAAAATATTTAAGAAAGGCTTTCATTTCCAAATATGGATGACTGGATCTGTGGAAAAAGTTTTTCTCTCTCCAGTAAAGATTTATTTGAAGATGATAATGATGAGGGAAATACTGGGATCCTAACCCCATCCTTAACATAAACCCACAGCTTAAAAAAAATAAACTCCCCTTGGTCCCTGGTCCCTCTCTCCCCTCCTTCCTCCCCTTTTCTCCATGGAATCCACATCAGAAAGATAAGAAACCCAGCCTGTCCCTTTGAATTGAAATTTACAATTCTATACAGATAATGACACTTTTTCCTCCCTAATGGCCTTCTGCTTTTAGAAAGATAAGCTAACCTTGCTTCTCTGCTTTTGTAACCCCACCTGCCGACTTGCTCAGGAATTTGCCCACTTAGTGTACCTATATAAGCTTATGAAAATTGGAAAACAGGGCTCAGATTTTTTGGAGATTTGACTCTCCTCTGGGCCCACACATAATAAAACTTTGTTCATCCATGCTCCCAAGAGTGCTGTTTGGGTTATTTCTGACTGGCCGCAACTATAATAGATATTGAACCATTTTTTTAAGATTTGTATTTTACCTAGGACTTAAAAATGATTTTTCTTTTATTTTAAATGCTCCAAATATGTATATGAGAGAATATCATCCCAATCTGAGTTATATCTAGATTCCATTACTTCCATGTTGTGTTTTTGCCTCCAACCCACCGCATTCTTATTTTTGTAAATATATTTTTCTTAACAGAATCTGTGATCTAACGAAACATCTATGTACTTGCCCAGAATTTTGATACCATCTTCATCCAATATCACACCTTACCGTGGTGCCATGTTTCTTACAGATCATGATAAAATATCTGGTATTTTTACCATGAGCCACAGTCCATACAATGCATTTGAAACACATTTCCCATATACTGCCTTCAACATGTCTCTATAGTAATGTGTATACGGTGTGTCTGTTTTGAAGTCTCTTATGGTTTTTCCACAGAGTCTTGAGTTTGACTAGTAGATTAGTCATTTTACTTCTATTTGTGAACAAACAGCACAAAGCACTGACAAAGGGAATTAGAGCTTCATTACTTTTCTCTAGGATTCCATTCATTTCTCTCCCTTTCTTGTCTATTTTTAGTAGTGCCTTCTCTAGATGAGGTCTTTCCAAAGAGCCCACTCTCCATGCCCCCGAGTCCCAAGTAATTAGTCTTTGGAATTGTTTGGGCAACACCCACCTATGATCATTGCAGTGGAGGAGGAGAAGACAGGCTAGGCCAGTGGCTATTAACCCCCACAGGCCAATTTCCTGGGCCGGCAGTTGCAAGGGTCAGCTTGACATGGTCTTGCCAGCCTCCACTGCTGGAGCAATTTGGGAACCCAGGGCCAAAATATCAATGTCGTGATCCTTGAAAAGGTTATCCATTTCAGTAACCTGAGATGTACTTGGTGTCTGGTGAATTTTGATAATGTTGGCTCTTCCTCAGAAAACAATACTTTCTCATTCAATTCTCATTTCTTCCTCTTCCATTTTCTTCCTTTGTTTTCAAGGATCTCTGTTTTGAAATACTGTGGTTGTCCTTGTGATCTAGTTATCTGTGGTAATTTATGCCAATGGATGTGTACAAATCCCAAAGATAAAATATTTTTTACTCAGAAGGTATGAGTGCCTCAATAGAATTGCATGACTAAAACAAAAATTTATTCCCTACTTAGAAACAATTATATCTGAGTGTTTAAGCTGGAATATAATAATGAGAATTTTGTTATACTTTATTTCCATTATATTAGAGTAATTATTTTCCTTCATAAATCTTTGTGCCATAGTATCTCTTTTTATCATGGATTATATTAAATCTTACCAAATCTTACAATCCCTTATAAAATTTACCTTTCTTTTAATCTACTATCCCTTTTATGTTACAATTTTACAATAAAGATCTTTTCAACAGCTTACAGAAAGCTCTTCATTATTCACTTTGCCCACATGATGTGGTGGGTAAATATATAACAATAAAACTGTGGAATGATTTCTCTAAGTAAAGCTTTAGTCACTTCTCTTGCTTTTTCAGTGTGAGTGGGGAAAGTTTTGACCCAAACTGAAAAGGTGCATATCATCACCAACAGATATTTGTACCCCTGACTTGGTTTCACTTCTGTGAAGTCTACTGTGATATCTTCAAAGGGGCTGTTCCTGTGTGCTGGACACCTGCCAGAGTATGGGAGCCCTGAAAGGGGTTGTTTTTGGCACAAACTTGCCACTGGCTGCTGATGGTGGTACAGAGAGAAGTTAGCCGGGCTATGTAGTAGTATCTCCAGAGCAAGAATTCTAGTGCAGTTTTACTTAGGTGGGTGAGTTGGTGGCATCGCTGGATGAGGGCATGTGTGGCTCCTTTTGGTACAAAAGTCCAGTTATCTGGGAGCAGCCAAACTCCTTTGGGGGTTTTGCTTCCCCCTTCTTTTTTAGCTCACTCCTGTTCTTCCTGGGTATAGTTTACTTGATCCGTCTCTTGTCCTAAGAGGGACAGCTGTGGTGTTAATTCCAGGACTTGTATTCCATGGGTTCCTTCAGCCGCTTGCTGAGCTGCCTTGTCAGCTAACCTGTTTCCTTGAGTGACCATATCCATTCCTTTCTGATGTCCCCAGCAGTGGATGATGGTGACTTTGTTTGGTTTCCAGATTGCTACTAACAGTTGGAGAATTTCTTCTTTGTTTTTGATTTCCTTTTCCCCTGTGGTTAGACCTCTTTCTTTATAAATTGCCCTGTGGATATGAACGGTAGCAAATGCATACTTAGAGTCAGTGTATATGTTTATCACTTGTTCAGCAGCTAGCTGCATGGCACAGACCAGCACGCAGAGCTCTGCCCATTGCACAGACCATCCCCACCATAGAGATGCTGCTTCCACCACCCATTCGGTAGTGGTGACTGCATACTCAGCAAGCTTTTCCTCATTTTTAACAAGACTGCTTCCATCTGTTAATAATGTCTGATTTGAGGAAAGGAACAGTTTGTCTTGGAGGTCGGGGAGACTGGCGTAATCCTCTTCTGTCACTTCAATGTAGTCATATTCTGGAACCCCTTCCTCCTCTGGCAAAAAGGTGGTAAGGTTTAGACTGTGCACCATTTCTATTGTCACTCTGGAGTTTTCACAGAGTAAACCTTGATAATGTGTGCTGGGGATTCGATATCCACTGATGCCTGTGTGAGTTCATTAAGGCAGTGACTGCGTGTGGCACCATAACATGAATTGCCTGTTCGAGAGTTAATTTGTCAGCTTCTTTGACAAGGGTCATGGTTGCTGCCAAGGCTTTTAGGGAGGGTGACCACCCTTCAGCCATGGAGTCCACTGTTTGGAGAGATAAGCAATAGGTCTTTGCCAGGGGCTGGCTGTTTTGTGAGAACCCCCAATGCTACTCTGCCCTTTTCCTGCACAAACAGGTTAAAGTTTCAAGTTACATCTGGGAAACCCAAGGCAGGGGCTTGGCTAAGTTTTCTTTTGATGTTTTGAAAGGTCCCCTGTTGAGCTTCTCCCCAGGCAAGAGACTCTTTTTCCAGACCTGCCAAAACTTCATAAAGAGGTTTGACCATGGCTACAAACCCGAGAATCCAGATGTGGCAGAACCCTGCAGCCCTGAGGAACTCGTGAAGCATTCTTTTTGTGGTGGGGGTAGGGATGGTGCAGATCACTTTCTTTCATTTGGATCCAAGCATCTGGTGCCCTTGTGTGATGCAAAATCCCAGGTACTTGACTTGCTGTTTACAGATCTGGGCATTTCTCCAAGACACTTTGTACCCAGTCTGTGTTAGAATTTGTAGGAGAGTCTTGGTCCTTCTCCAGCACTCCTCTTCCATTTCACTGGCAAGTAGAAGGTCATCTACATATTGTAAGAGAGCACACCTGCAGCTTTCCAATGGGTAGGTGGCCAAATCTGCTGCCAAACTTCCCCAGAAAGGGTGGGGGATTTTTGAAGCCCTGCAGGAGCTGGGTCCAGGTTAGCTGAGCTTTCTGCCATGTTTTGGGATCTTCCCATTCAAAAGCAAGCAAAGGCTGGCTCAGGGGGGCCAGCTGCAGGCAGAAGAGGGCATATTTCAGGTCCAGACAAGGAAACCAGGTGGCTTCAGGTGACAGCTGTCCTAACAAGGTGTATGGGTTGGGAACTACATGATGTAAGGTGAGAGTGGTTTTATTAATGGTTCATAAATCCTGCACTGGTTACTATCCGGTCCCATCTGGCTAATTTATGGGCAATAATGGGGTGTTCCAAGGTGACTGGCATTCAATTAGGATCCCTCTCTCTTCAGGTGATCTATATGTTTGGCTATGCCTAATTGCGCTTCACAGGGAATCGGATACTGCCTCTACCAGATTGGGATCGCTCCAGGTTTCAGGTTGATGATGATGGATGCATGGTTCCATGCCATTCCTGGTGGTTTTTTTCTGCCCAAACCTGGGGAAAAAGTTCCAGCAGTTTTTCAGGATTCTGACCTGAACTTTCTTCCACATGAAGTCTCCATTCTTTGCTTCAGGGCACGGTTACAAGGAGAGTGAGGCCGGTCCCGAGGCTAAAGCTTGCTGATCCTTCAGGTTTAAGGTAATCTGGGCTCCCAGTTTGGCTAAGAGGTCCCTACCAAACAGGGGAACTGGACATTCAGGCAGATACAGAAATTAATGAGGTACTTCATCACCACCAATCTGGAAATTTCTTGACTGGCAAAAAAGGCCAATGGCTTGACTCGTCCCCAGGTACTCCTATGATATTAGTGGATTTTCTGCTAAAGGGGGCAATGGGGGTTGTGACCACAGAATTTTGAGCACCAGTGTCCATCATGAAAGTCATTGACTGGCCCCCAAATTGTAGTTTGACCATGCAACACCAAGTTGCATGGAGGCCAAGTTCCAGTGAGCCCAGTCACCCCTATTCAGGGTTGAGTCCTGCCAGCCCAAGAAGATGGTCTTTGGGCTCAGGTCAGTATTTCCCTTTATGGATGTTCTCTCTATGTGCCTGAGTCTTTTGGGGGCACTCATTTTTCCAGTGTCCTCTCTCTTTGCAGTAAGCACATTGGTCTCTGGCCAGCAGCACCCTTCTGGCACTTGTTCCCCCTTTTGAGGTGGTCCTTCTCATCTGGTGGGGTCAGGATTTCCTAAGGCTGCTGCCAGTAGGGAGGCTTGATGTTTTATTCATTTCTTGGCTTTTTGTTTTGCAGCTTCATCTTGATTGATGAATACTTTGTTGGTGTCTTCCAGTAGTTGAGAGATGTTCATGCCCGTGCACGCTTCTAATTTTTGGAGCTTTCTTTTCATGTCTGTTGCTGCCTGTGCAACAAAGGCAGCATTCACCATCCTCTGGTTTTCCAGAGTTTCTGGGTCAAAAGGAGTGTATATTCTGAAGGCCTCACAAAGCCATTTATAGAAATCTCCCAGAGACTCATTGGGCTTTTGAGTAACTAAAGTTGTCTTTGTCATGTTTGTGGGTTGTTTTGCTCCCTCTTGAACCCCTCAGAGGAGCACTTCCCAGTATTGCTGGAGTGCAGGCAGTCCTTGTTCAGTGTTGAAATCCCAGTTTGGATGGGTTTCTGGTGCCATGTCTCGTGCCCAATCTTCTGGGTTTAAGATGCCAGTAGAGACCTAGTCTTGTAGCCACTTTCAGGCTTTCATCAGAATTCATCATCTCTCCTCCATATTAAATAAAGTCAGGAGGAGTTGAAAGCAATCATCCCAAGTAAGACAATGGGTTTGGAAAATGGATTCCATGAGATCAGTAAGAGCCTGGGGTTTTTCCTATAGGGATGGGGTGCTGTGCTTCCAGTTTAAGAGGTCTGTAGTTGTGAAGGGCTGGTAATATAATACAGGCTTCCTGGGTTAGATGGTCCCATTTTCACTAATTTGGGCTGGATCCTGTGTTTCATGGAGGGGCATCTGTAATGTGGTGTGTGCCAACCAGACTTTCCTTGCTAGTGGGTTTTCAGGGATTTCCTCAGAGGTGGTTGATGTTCCTGGAGGGGCCAAAGGTGGAGGTGTTGCTGGGAGATCTGCCTGCATTCTCAGGCTAGGAGGACAGACCAAAGGTGGGGGTGTTTCTTGGAGATCTGCCTGCATTCCTGGGCCAGGAAGAGAGGGTAGAGTGACTGGAGCATATGGCACTGGGTGTGGGGGTGGGTCATCCTCCAAGGACCCTTGATGAATGACTGGCTTCTGGAACCTCTTTCCTTGTGCAACCAAGACCCTGCTCTGTCCCTTTTCTCCAATGCACAATTGAACCCAAGGAGGCAGAATCTGGGCTATCTCCAACCAAGATTCAATGTAGGGAAACTGATCAGGGTTGCCAGGAGTTCCTGTGACCACCAGCCACACTGCATGGACCCTGGCTATATCCAGGGTCCCTTCTGAGAGCCAGTCAACCTTAAAAGTGGGCCACTCTACTTCACATAAGGCTCAGAGGGTGCCAGGTTTCATCTGGATGCCTTAATCTCTAGAAAAACCCTTCTTAAAATTCTTGAGCATGCAGTTTAAGAGAGTAGGTTTTGACTGTGATGAGCCCATACCCTGTGTCAGTGGCACAAGACAGACAAAGGAAGGGGTCACCTCTATCAAGGCCACTCAAATGCCTGCTTATCCATGTCTTTCATGAGAACTTAGGCTCATCTTAACTAAGGCACCTGGGCAAATTTTGGATTGGCCATTATGCCATATGACATAGCCATGGAAAAGAGGTTAGGGCCCACACTGGCTCCATAGCATATGCTGAGGAGTCACGGACTGGTATGGCAGATGCAAGCCTCTGCCATCTTCATTCATTCACACAGTCATTCAGAGGTTATGCAGTCACTTCCACAGAGATTGCCCTATTCTGGAATCTCAGTACTTGAGATTTCAGGAGGTGGTCAGTCTCCTCTTCTGTCTGGAGATGGACCTGACTGAAGGCTTGGCACCCAGGACCTTACCTTTCTGGAGTCTTCTGGCACTATTCAGTCTGCTTTTTCAATGAGTCAGGCCGGGGTGTAGGGATGCAGCATGCGGGGACTGCCTCAGAAGGAGTTCCCATAAAGAGGACAGGTGGCACCCAGTTAGTTCAGTCAGAGATCACCACTGGCTGCACAAATCAGCCCCAAGCCAGAGGCACAATGGGCCTGTTCAGTTGGGTTTCTGGGTCAGGGAACCAAATTTTGTGGCTAGCCAGAAGTATACCCAACGGCACTCTTGGGAGCATGGATGAACAAAGTTTTAATGCACATGGGCCCAGAGGAGAGTTCACTCTCCAAATTCTGAGCACAATTTTCCAATTTTCATAAGTTTATATAGGTACACTAAGCAGGCAAATTGCTGAGCAAGTGGACATGCAAGGTTACAAAGGCAGAGAAGCAAGGTTAGCTTATCTTTCAAAAAGCAGAAGGCCATTAGGGAGGAAAAGAATCATTATCTGTATAGAGTTGTAAATTTCAATTCAAAGTGGCAGCCTGGGATGCTTATCTTCCTGACCTGGATTCCATGGAGAAAAGGGGAGGAAGGATGGGAGCGAGGGTCCAGGGACTGAGGGGAGTTCATTTTTTTTTAAAGCTTTGGGTTTCTGCTCAGGGTGGTGTTGGGATCCTGGCACTTCACTCATCAATCTAAACTGGTTCTCCTTCTATACTCTTCATTGTTGGTGAGTATGATCATGTGTGCAAAGGGATGGAAGGGCAGTACACCCTGCCTGATGGATTACATCCATGCCTTTTGTGAACTAACCCCTTCCCCCAGATATCTTGTAAAATGTTGAGGTGCTCTTTGTCAGCTTATTCAACCTACAAGTGTCTTTTCTGTCCTCGGTAGGGCTAGCAGATTTCACAAGCCATAGGAGAAATTTTGAGATAGGGGGCTGTTTGTACTCAGAGTTCCTTAGTTTCTTATTTGTGTCTCTGTGGATTCCATTTTGTTGTGTAATAATAAGTTTGATTTTATTTCAAATTCTTCCTAAAAAAATTAGAGTACGGCAAAAGAGCAGTTACTTATATATGGACACCAGCGTCACAATCTCTCTGCACTCGAGAACCACTCATAGATATTGAGAGAAAAAAAATGGTTTCCTTGAAACCATTAGAATCCTGGAGGCTTCTAACCATTCTGTAAAGATTTCTGAAGTCATGAATAAGATCTGCTTGAATGATCAATTTAAAATAGGGAATATTAAAAATGTAGGATAGAATCACTGAGAAGCATTTGTTGTCTTCTCATTATTATTCTCCAAGTTAGAATAGTTTAATATTATATCATTAATTATGAGGAAGAAAATCTTATCCAAAACTTTAGTTACCAAATGCATTCCACATGAACTCATATCATGGAAACCTCTTGTTTTTAAGGTTTTTTAAAAAGACTTGCATTTCCAAATAGCAATGACTGGATCTGTGGAAAAATTTTTTCTTTCTCCAGTAAAGATTTATTTGAAAATACTAATAGACATTGAACCCTTGTTTTAAGACTTGTATTTTACCTAGTACTTAAAATTGTATTTTTTTTTTATTTTAAATACTCGAAATATGTATATGAGAGAATATCATCACAATCAAAGTTGTATCTAGATTACATTTCTTCCATGTCATGTTTTTGCCTCCAACCCACCACATTCTTATTTTTGTAAATAAAAGTTTTTTAACAAAATCTGTGATCTAAGAAAACATTTATGTACTTGGTCAGAATTTTGATACCACCTTTGTCCAAAATGACACTATACCTTGGTGCCATATTTCTTAGAGATCATGATAAAATATCAGGAGTTTTTCAGTGAGCCATGGTCCATACAATATGTTTGAAACACATTTTCCATACCTTTCCTTGAGCATGTTTCTATAGTTGTGTATATATGGTGTGTCTGTTTTGAAGTCTCTTATGGTTTAATTTTTCCTCATAGTCTTGAGTTTGATGAATGGATTTCTCATTTTACTTCTATTTTTGAACCAGCAGCACAAAGCACTGACAAAGGGAATTAGAGATTAGATACTTAGAAATTACCCATCAGAGTAAATACACCAACACATTCAGATGCCTAGACATCAGCAAAAATTCACAAACCATACTAGGAAACAGGAAGAGATGGCCCAGACAGAAGAAGAAGCCAAATATCCTTAAGAGATACAGAATTTAATACAATTAATCTGTGATAATCACTCAACTCTCCTAAATCACTTCAAAGAATTTAAAGAAAATATGATTAAAGAAATAAATGATATTAAGATGACACTGGGAGCACATAAAGAACAATTTGAAAACCTGCAAAGAAAAGTTTCAGACCTTATGGGAATGAAAGGCATAATGGATGAGATTAAAAGTACATTAGATGCACATAAGAGCAGATTTGAATTGCTTGAAGATAAAATTAGTCATTTTGCGGATAGAATATATGAACTGGAAAAGGCATGCAAACAGAAAGAGAAGAAAATGGAAAAAAATGGAACAGAGTCTCAGGGAATTGAATGACAATGCAAAATACACATTCACATTATTGATGTCCCAGAAGGAGAAGAGAATGGAAAAGGGGAAGAAAGAATATTTGAGGAAATAATAACTGAAAACTTCTCAACCCTTATGAAGGACATAAATATTAATATCCAAGAAGGACAATGCACCCCAAACAGATTAAATCTGAATAGACTTATCCCAAGACACTTACTATTCAGAATGACAAATGTTAGAGATAAAGAGATGATTCTGAAAGAAGCAATGAGAAAAGCAAAGCTACACATACAAGGGAAACTCGATAAGTTTAAGTGCCAACCTCACATCAGAAAATATGGAGGAGAGAAGAAAGTGGTATAATGTATTTAAGGTACCAAAAGAAAAAAACTGACCGCCAAGAATTCTGTATTTGGAATGTGTCATTCAAAAATGAGGGTGAGTTCAAAGTCTTCACAGACAAACAAAACCTGATAGAATATATTACCAAAAGACTAGCTTTGCAAGAGATAGTAAAGGGAGTGCTGCAGCCTAAAAGGAAAAAACAAAGGTGGGAGATTTGGAGAAAAATTTATCAAAGCCCAATGAAGGAGAGTGCATAGCATGAATTATTTGAATCTTTTTTGATTATCATTTAAAGATTTAGACATGGGGGCATTTATTCTGGAGAAACAGGACAAACCTGTTTGTAAGATAAGTCTTTCAGATGAAGCATATCAATCTAAATGGTAGCAGTATTGTATAGTATTTGGACTATGCTTTGATAAGTTATGTTTTATACTTAAGATTAAAATTCTGAGCATGTTTTTGATGTATAAATTTAATTTAATCCAAATATATGGATAGATACATTTTAAAGACACAAATTGAAAAGAAAATTCTTAAATAAAAACGAACTTGGTCAGTGTTATTAAAATGTTGACTCATTGACTTTTATTTCATGATAAAGAAATAAGTGATTGTTTCTCTCTTAGAAATATACTGTTATTACTATTCACCCTGTTTTCCTTGCTTCTTTAGAGTAAGCTTGTCACAAGACTTAAATATTTTAATATTTCATTTTTATTCAAAGTTGTGCTTTTGTTATTGGTGGAATCCTTGAAACTTCAGCCATAAATGCATGCAAATGTGAACATACTGAAGTTTCTCTTAATTTTGATTTGTGCTTAAGTTTTTGGCTTTAAAGAAGTTATAACAATGGCAGTTGCATCATTCAGTATTTGTTAGATGTGTGAAGTACTGATAAATGTCACAATGATGGTTTTATTTTTAGATTATGACTGTAGGTAGGTTAGTCCTTACCACAAGAGAGTCATTTTCTTTAAATGTGCATTTTTTCTAAAGACTGGATTTTATAGATACATCATAATAAATTGTACTGCTACATTTAAAAAAATAAGGGATTGTCGGCGTGGCCTCCGGGCCCTGCTGCCGATTGCCAACCACTGCCGCTATCTGCTGCCGCCACTGATCGCCACCCCCGGGGCAGTTCCCTTGGTGATCGGGCGGTCGGGGGATGAAGGGAGCGGGGTTGTGGCCCACCAGGCTCAGGCATCCCTGAGCACAGTGAGCCAAAGGCCGGGGTCTGCATCTTAAGCCGCAGACGAGAATGGGAAGACAGACACTTCCCGGTTACCAGCGGACGATGAGTAATGATTATGGAGGCTATTGCACACTCCAGAGACAAGGCTGGGCTTCCAAGTCTAACTTTATTAGGCGAGCTCTGATATTTATACAGAGCGGGAGGGTTTGAGTGAAACGGGGGATGGGTAAGGCATACTGGGTGGATTCTGATTGGTTGGGATGGGTTTATGTCCATATAAGATATGGAATGTGTATGAGAGAAAGGGGGAAGGGTTGCGCTGTGGTGGCCATCTTGAAGCACATGGCAAGGAGAGATTGCTACAGATGTAAGCAGCCGATTGGCTGTGGTAGCTGCAAAGGCATCCGACCCTGGTTGGTTGTGGCATTTGGCACCAAGACGGTGTCCACGCCTCGGTTCTCTCGGGCAGCATGCTCAAAGCTTCAGTACCGCCCTTGCTCCCCCACACCTCCTCCCACATGTCTGCCTCCTTTTTTATATAATAGAGGGGAGAAGTGGTAAGTGTAGGGGTTTCCTTGACTGCACCTGTCTTAGGTTGCCCGCCTCTGGGGGTCTTACCCGTCATTGACTGCCAGCCAGGTCTTTCTGGGGGGTTGCAAAGGCCACGTCTGTCTTAGGTTGCCCCCTTTTGGGGGTCTTACCCGTCACTGACTGCCAGCCAGGTCATTGTGCATGAGGGGGTATTTTTAATGGAGCTTTTAAATATAATGCACCCTTGCCCAGTGGCTGCTGGTTGGTTTGTTTCTTTCAGCTTTGTAGAGGGGGATGTCAAATGTAACTGGAGGAGGGGAGGGGGCGAATATAAATGAGGGAGAGGGTTGAGGGAACAACCGGGCGGTGCCTGCTGGAAAGAGGGAGAGACGAGGGTTCACAGCTCAGTGTTCCCACTCAGTGGTGTCAACTGCTGGAGCTTTGGGGGCTGCAGCGGCAGCCGTTGGTACTGTGGAAACTGAAGTTGGCAGTAAGTTAGAAACGATATACTCAGAATTTGCTTTCAGACAAACATGACAACACAGGGAGCTATGAGAAAGAAAAAGAGGAAGGTTAAAAGAGGGGTAATAATGGGGGTTAGCCAAGTTGAGAGCGGGGAGTTGAACCAAGAAAAGAGTGATTGTTGTGCCCCATATTGGCTAAATCATTGTGGAAATTGAACAAGGTTTGGACATTTTGCTCTACTACCCCGGACTCATTGATATAATAACAGCACTCTTCCTGTAAGAAAAGACAGGTTCCACCTTTTTCTGCTGTTAGGAGGTCTAGAACATGGCGGTTTTGGAGAGCTACTTGTGCAATTGATGTAAGTTGCCTTTGGAGAGACTCCAGGGATTGAGCAGTGGAATCAATAGTGACTTACAATGTATTATGGAAACCCTCGGCTGTGATTACAGTGTGTCCCAGGGCACCGCCAGCCACTGAAGTGGCTATGACTGAGGTAGTAAGGCTGGCACCTATAAGGAGGGGGAGGAATGCTGCTCTTTTTTGGTGAGGTGTTGTCTTAAGAGAGCTCACTTCATATCTGGTGTAAAGGGTTAACTGGGGGACTAGAGAGACTAGCAAGCAAGGACCGGGGGAAGATGCATTAATGCAGGGGGTCAGGGAAGAATTGCACCAGAAGTGGAAGCCTTGTGGGGCAAACAGGGTGGATGTTACTGAGACGTTATTAATGCATGGGTAGGTATTAGGACTGATTGTAGAATTAGAAGTGATATAGCATGTTATGTTTTCTAAAGACACATCAAAAAGGGTAATGTTGTGGATAGATGGGCCGCTGCAGGCCGTACTATTTGTGATATTTAAGGGGCCGCTATAGACAGGTACAGCGGCCATGAGGGGGCAGGCAAGGGAGGTGCATGGGAAGCAAAAGCTGGTGTTAGGGGCAATACCCGAGGCGTTGAGGAGGTTTAGGGTATTAGTAAGGATCTGAACCCAGGTAAGGGGCTGATAGGGGGAAAGGGCTAGTGCAAGTTGTTTCTCTGTCTTAATAATTTTTTCTCCAGTCCTTTCAATGGGGGTGGCAGTTGGAGAAGAGCCAAGGACCATGCATTGCTGAGCAATTTCAAAAAAGCTAGATGGAGTGGACCAGGTTAAGTAAAAGGCAGCTCTAACTCCGTCCTGCCACCTTTGATTCCAAGGATCAGAGATTTGGATGTAAAATCCAGTGCAGTTTTGAAAGAATGTAGATAACGGATTTAAAGTGGCAATATTGGTGATGCAGGACCAGTATGGGCAGCCTCCACATGAGGAATCATACCCATTGTCAGTACAGTAGCTATCTTTCTGCAGGTGGAGGAAGCATAAGTATGGGCAAGAGAAACCAAGTGTCTTAGCAGGGTTGATGTGTATAGTGATGGGTGTGCTGCATCCTGTAGTAGGACAGGAGGCATTGCCAATAAGATTACTCACGGTCTGAGGGTTGGCGGAAGTGATCTCTTGCATGAAGAATGTCCAGGCATAAACATTTCTTTCAACGGTTGGCTGCGGGCATGAGAGGATTTGCAGGAGGAGCAGGAGGAGGGGAGTCAGCCTCAACATTGCTAGATAAGGGTGGAGCTGTAGATTCCGAAGAAGATGCTGGCCAAACAGACCTACTAGGTAGCCAGATAGGGTGCTCTGAATTTTCTGGAAAGACACAAGCAAAACCTCTTCCTTGGGTGAGGAGGGTTTGGGGTCCATGCTATGAGTTGGTGAGCGGGTCTTTCCACCACACTAATGGTAGTGGCATGGGACTGCTGCTGAGGCCTCCCCAGTGCCGGGAGGCCAGGGAGACACCTGCTTGGTTGAAAGAGAGGAAATTCAAAGTGATGAGTGCCTTATTGAGTATTTCCTTGGGGGTTGTATCTGTGGCTTTTCGTCCCTCAGTGAGTTTTTTGATCATTTGCTTAAGTGTCACATTGGAGTGCTCCACGATAGCCTGATCTTGTGGATTATAGGGGATGCCTGTGATGTGAATGATCTTCCATTCTAGGCAAAACTTTTGGAAGGTAGAGGATGCATAGCAGGGTCCATTGTCTGTTTTTATTTTCCATGGCACATGCATTGAGACTATGGCTTGCAGGAGGGCATATATGGCATGCCTGGCTTTTTCTCCTGCGGCTGCGCTTGCTATAATATACTGGGAGTAAGTATCAACAACAACATGTACATACTTTACTCTGCCAAACTCGGGTACATGGGTGACATCCATTTGCCAAAGGGCATTGGGCCATAGTCCCCTAGGGTTTACGCCTTGCGGTTGCAGCGGGCCAGGCGGCAGAAAGGGGCTGCAGGAACTGCAGGCTCTTACCAGGTGTCTGCATTGCTGATGCGATAAGCTTGGGAATAGTGTGTGTAGAGAGTGGGCTGACATATGAAAACGTGAGTGGAGCAACCTGGCCTGGTTGACCAGCGAGGTGACAAGGATTAGAGCTTTGTCAGCTTGCTC
>JAQZBX010044108.1:0-21468 GCA_029593785.1 Cabassous unicinctus
TCCAACACGTGACAATGGTCTTTGGTGAGGGAAGAAACTTATGCTTTATGGCCTGGTAACTGTGGACTTCTACCCCAAATAAATACCCTTTATAAAAACCAACCCATTTTTGGTATTTCACATTAGCACCCCTTTGGCTGACTAATACAGAAACTATGTATCTGATTAAGAGTTTAATATCCAGAATACAAAAAGAAAACTTACAACTCAACAACAGAAAGACAACCCACTTAAAAAATTGGCCAAAAGACTTGCATAGACATTTCTCCAAAAAAGGTATAGGAATTGCCAATAACCACATGAAAAGATGCTCAACAACAGTAGCCATTAGGGAAATGTAAATCAAAACCACAGTGAGATACTATATCATACGGTTGTATAGCTGAGTAGTTGTAAAGATATTCATGAATCAAACGTTCAAGCAGACAGGCAGGTAATATTCACTGTTCTGTAATATTAGTGCATAATACTGATCAATCCTGTCTGCCCATTCAAATGATATTATATAAACCTGTTCTGCTACATCTGAAGGCTTGACATCTACGTTTAGCACTACATGATAAAGAAGTGCGGCAGATTGAATCAGATCTCACACTAAGGCATTTTCAAATCTTAAACCCTGGTGCTGTGGATGTGAACTCAATTCTACATGGTATTTTATTTTGCCTTATTTGGATGAGGCCATAATGAATCAGGGTGAGCTTTATTCCAGTGTGATCGGAGGCCTTATAAGCAAAGCAAAAGAAATTTGGACATGGCAACAGAAGCCATTGGCGGAAACAGAAGGATGCAGAGATCGACTGCCAGCAAGCCACGACAAGAACACTACAGACTTCAGAGAAGGCATAACCAGCCAATACCTCAATTTTGGAATTCTAGCCTCCAAACTGAGAGCCAATAAATTCCTGTTGTTTGAGCTAATCAGTGTGGTATGTATTTGTCACAGCAGCCCTGGCAAACCAAGGCAAGAGGAAAAAAGAAAACTTTGAATCAACAAGAAATGGTTTCTTTACATTTACCATACCATTCATTGTATATAGTATATAACTGAAGTTCTCTATTTTAAGTTTTTAAAAAATGGTTTGTATGTAATAGGTTTATACCCCTGCTAGCCAGAAAACTCATATTTTGAGCAGTGTATTTTTTTTATACCACCTGATACCTTGCATATTTCTTGTCTGCCTGCTTCTGACCTGGTGGCTATCTATAGGTATTTTACTTTACATTTTGATGGATTGATTTTTTTTCCCTCTTTTTATTGAGAATAATATATGTCCCTTTAATACCTTATAGTCTAATGGGGGCATTAGAACATGTAAACAAATATTATAGTATAATATGTGCGCTAGAAATGTGAACAATGTTTAGAAATAATATAGAGAAGAAAATGACTATTTGTGTTTTGCAGAAGTGATTTGAAGGATTAACTAGAATTTGTCTGGAGTACATAGTGCAGGGATGGGCAGGACAGAGACAGCACCATGTGCCAAGGCACAGAGGTGGGAAGGATGTGCTATTTCCAGGGAACTACATGAAGTTCAGTATTGGTAGAAAGTAAAAAACATGGAGGGGTCAAATAATGGGAAATGATGCTGGAGAAATAGACAGGGGGCAGATTATGTCTCCCCTCTTCCTTTATTTATTTTTAAAATATCATAAAAATCAATGTATATATGTAAGGAAATTGGTTTTATTCCCCTTCTCTTCTTCTACCTTATGGGGAACTTTTAAAAGAGTAAATTTTATAGAGCTATTTGAAAGGTTAATTTGCATTGTTTTCAGTTTTACTCTGTAGCTTTTCAAAATAGATGCATTTTTTACAAGAAGAAGAGTTAGGACTAGTTCTACATAAATATTGTTTTGGCTTTGTGAAAGGGCCCCTTAAATAGAAGTAAATGAAGAATATGTCATGCTAGTTAAAGAATTTAAGTATATATATATGTGTGTGTTGAATTGTTTTTGTTCGTTCTCTTCACTGCTGTGCTCATCAGATGCTGCCATTTACTGTAATACATTCTTCCTGCACACCTGCTGTCAAATAAATGCATCAAGTCTTTTCTTGCACAGTGCTACGGGCTTTTACAGAACGGAGCAAGCCCAACATTAGACAGAGAACCTATAGACAGATTGATTTATTTGTTTTAATACAAACACATGCTCAGATGTTGTAATACAGAAACTCTTTATAAAAGAATTACTTTTCAAAGAAGAAAGAGTTTTGTAACCTTAGCACTTTATCCTGTGCCCGACACATAGTAGATACTCAGCAAATATTTGTAGAACTGAACTCCTCTGTGAAGCCTCCTAATGAGCACTATAAGACTCCCTCAACTCTGGAAGTTAACTGAATATCTTAAATAGCTATATTTCAAATGGAAATGCCGTTGAAAAAGCATTGACAAGAGTAGAAAAATGAAACAGTGGCATATTGTGAGATCCAAGTTTTAATTTGACAAGATATTTTTCTCTTTGCAGAATAAATACAAATCTATCTAAAAGGAATCCTATCTTATCTTTATCTTCCTTTGCAAAATGGAAAGGCATTTTCAAAAGGGAAAAATGTTTAAAAAGTTGAAAATATTTGACAGTTCTACTTCAAAGCCATCTTTCAAATTGTCCTTTTCAGGTTCCCTGCCTCCACTATTATGCAGGAGCTAATTTAGGACGTCATAATTTTATCAGCTTCTGAACTGGCAGTTGGACTTCATTCCTGTACTGCCTCTACACTACTGCTGGAGTTGTTTATTTTCTTAAACTAAAATTTGAGCCTGTCCCTCATCTAATTAAAAATCTTATGGTAAGGACCATGAGGTAAAAAACCAAACTCCTTGGCATTACCTGCCATACATAATATAATCATGCCTATGTTTTTTTACTTCATCTCCCTTCATAGCCCCCATGTCTTCAAGTCTCCTCCTCCAGTGTTTCCCATACTGTTTTCATGATACAGTGCATAAGGTATAATAACTAGACAAAGCAATGGTTTAGATAAAGGAAAGGGTATGGAGAAAGAGTAGGACTGAAGTTTAAAAAAAAAAAAGAAAGAAACAAGCCAGCAAGGCAGTTGTGGTATCCTAGACAGGAGATTATGTTGGCTTGACTTCATTGAGTAAACATTTACAGGCATACCTCATTTTATTATGCTTTGCTTTATTGCACTTCACAGATACTGTGTTTTTACAAATTGAAAATTGTGGCAACTCTGCGTCCAGCAAGTCTGTCAGCGCCATTTTTTCACTTGTGCTCACTTCATGTCGCTACCACATTTTGGTAATTCTTGCCATATTTCAAACTTTTTCATTTTTATTACATCTGTTATGGTGATCCATGATCAGTGATCATTGATGTCAGTTTTGTAATTGTTTTGGAGTGCCACGAATTTCACCCATATAAGACAGGGAACTTAACTGATAAAAGTTGTATGTGTTCTGACTGCTCCAATGACCAGGCCATTCCTCTGTCTCTCCCTTTCCTCAGGCCTCCCTGTTCCCTGAGACACAACAGTATTGAAACTAGGACAATTAATAACCCTACAGCAGCCTCTAAGCATTCAAGTGAAAGGAAGACTAACATGTCTCACTTTAAATCAGAAGCTAAAATGATTAAGCTTAGTGAGGAAGGAAGGCATGTCAAAAGCTGAGATAAGAGATAGGCTGAAAGCTAGACCTCTTGGGTAAAACAGTTAGCCAAGTTGTGAATGCAAAGGAAAAGTTTTTGAAGGAAATTAAAAGCGCTACTCCAGTGAACACACAAATAATAAGAAAGCGAAATGGCCTTATTGCTGATACAGAGAAAATTTTAGTGGTCTAAATAGAAGATCAAACCATCCACTCCATTGCCTTAAGGCAATGCCAAGTGCAGAGCAAGACCCTAACTTTCTTCAATTCTGTGAAGGCTGAGAGAGGGGAGGCAGCTACAGAAGAAATGTTTGAAGCTAGCAGAGGTTGGTTTATGAGATTTAAGAAAAGAAGTCGTCTCCCTAACACAAAAGTGAAAGGTGAAACATTAAGTGCTGTTGTAGAAGCTGCAGCAAGTTATTCAGAAGATCTAGTAAGATAATTGATGGAGGTGCCTAAACTAAACAACAGATGTTGAAGAAAATACCATCTAGTGCTTTCACAGCTAGGGAAGTCAATGCCTGACTTTAAAGCTTCAAAGGACACGCTGACTTTCTTGTTAGAGGTCAGTGCTGCTGGTAACTTTAAGTTGAAGCCAATGCTTACTTCACATTCTGAAAATCATAGGGACCTTAAGAATTGTACTAAATCTGCTGTTCCTGTGCTTTATAAATGAAACGGCAGAGCCTGGTTGACAGCACATCTGTTTACAACAAATACTGAATATTTCAAGCCCACAGCTGAGACTCAGAAAATAAGATTCCTATAAAATTATTACTGCAGATTGACAATGTACCTCATCACCCAAGAGCTCTGATTGAGATATACAACAAGATTCATGTTGTTTTCATGCCTACTAACAACATCTATTCTGCAGCCAGTGGATCAAGGAATAATTTCAACCTTTAAGTCTTATTATTTAAGAAATACATTTTGTAAGGCTAAAGCTGTCACAATAGTGATTTCTCTGGTGGATCTGGGCAAAGTCAGTTGAAAACGTTTTGGAAAGGATTCACCATTCTAGATGCCATGAAGAACATTTGTAATTCACAGAAGGAGATCAAAATATCAACGTTAAGGAAGCGGGTGTGGCTCAAGTGGTTGGGCTCTCGTTTACCATATGGGAGGGCCCAGGTTCAATTCCTGGGGCCTCCTGGTGAAGGCAAGCTGGCCGCCCGCGCGGTGCGGAGAGCTGACGCAGCAAGATGACGCAATAAAGGGAGACAAGCAGACACAGAAAAACGCATAGCAAATGGACTCAGCGAGCACAAGCAGCAAGGGGGGATAAATAAATAAAACAAATTAAAAATATATATATCAACATTAACAGCAGTTTGAAAGAAGTTTGTTCTAACCCTCATGGATGACTTTGAGTGGCTCAAGACTTCAGTGGAGGAAATAACTGTAGATGTGGTAGAAATAGAGAATTAAAATTAAAAATGGAGCCTAAAGATGTGACTGAATTGCTGCACTCTCATGATAAAACTTGAACAGATGAGCAAAGATAGTTTCTTGAGATGAAATCTACTCCTGGTGAAGATGCTATGAACATTATTGCAATGAAACAGGAGATTTGTGTTTGTAATGAAACAAAGGATTTAGAATCTTGCATAAACTTAGTTGATAAAGCATTGGCAGAGTTTGAGAGAATGTTTGACTCCAATTTTGAAAGAAGTTCTATGGATAAAATGCTATCACACAACATCACATGCTACTGAGAAATCTTCTATGAAAGGAAGAGCCAGTTGATGTGGCAGGCTTCGCTGGTGTCTCATTTTAAGAAATAACCACAGCCACCCCAACTTTCAGCACTACCAGCCACCAATATTGAGGCAAGACACACTGCCAGCACAAAACTCACTGAAGCCTGAGATGGTTAGCATTTTTTAGCAATATTTTTTAATTAAGTTATGTACATTGTTTCATTAGACATGATGTTATTGCGTATGTAATGGAGTACAGTATATTATAAATGTAACTTTTTTATGCACTGGGAAACCAAAAAGTTTGTGTGATTTGCCTTTATTGCAATATTCACTTTATTGCAATGGTTTGGAACCTAACGTGATATCTCTGAGGTATACCTGTATTGAGTGCCTTGTTTGTGCCATTGCTGGGATTATAGAATTGCGTAAGATGAATATGATTCCTTCCGCTACAAATAGCCTACAATCTGATAGGGATGAGAGATAGTAAACAAGTACAGGACTATATAATAAAGACAGTTGAATAGAAGTGACAAGTACGAGACAGAGATTTGAGGTGGCATTAGCCACATCTGTGTATCAGCTGGGTTTAGCAAGAGAGAGAGATGCCTAGAATAAATCCAAGCTGTTAAATCAGAGCTGTTAAAACAATTCACATCTCTCCTGATTTTGGGAGCTGTTTTCTCCATGAATCATGATTCATCAATAAGTTTTTTTAATCAATTTTTGAAACATTCATAAACCATACATTTCATCTAAAGTGTACAATCAGTGGCATTTGGTATAACACATTCATCACTTCAATCAAGTTTATATCATATATCATATAATATCAATCATACTGGTATGTCTTTATTAGAGTAAAATATGTAGAGGGTCAGTACTGCTTTGCTTTTCTAGAGGAAGGCACTCCCTTCACTCATATACACATCATGGTTGATCATTTTAAATGAATGGGAGCCAATAAGATTTGGTTTTTCAAAGTGTCTATTTTAATATTTTGGTCTGAACAGGTATTTCTATGCCAATTCAGTTAGATTTGCACATTTAATATAGTATGAAATTATGAATGTTGAATTTCAGCATTTTTTTGAATGAAAAAAAAGTGAAAAGACCACTCTGTAACTGTTGTATAAGGTTGAATAAGTAAGTTTCCTTCATTTTAAGTATCAGAAATGTTTTTGTCTTTTTTCTATAAAGGTCAGAAGAAACAAAAATAATAGTATTTTGTAATAAACCAATCACATTTATAATAATGACTATGTAATGCTATACTGTTGGCATTTCCTTAGGTAAGAATAGGTGGGGGTACCATATGGAGTTCTAGAATTTGAGGATTGTAAGGCCCATTTAAAAAGTCATCAATCAATCATTCTTAGTCTAGGATGGGCAAGCAGATTTCAGGTGAATTCCCTGGAATTTTTTGCAAATTTGTCTGGACATGAATTTGCACAGAGGTATCTTGAGGGAAATTCTTATCAGATGCTGATAGGTCTCTGATTAAAGAATCATCTTGATTTTCACACATGAGGAAACCGAGGCACTTAGAAGTATAGAAACTGGCCCGAAGTCCAGAATACATTCTCAAAAAGGGAGCTTACCCTGCAATTATTTTCAACAGAGGTTTTGTATAGAGACCATAATATCTATGACCTGGAGGCCAGAAGGGTTCAGACTATTAGAAAACCTTGGCTTGTTTTTTCATTGAGATATGGTGATTTAAAAATAACAGAACCTATCATCATTCAGAATACATTCGTCCACCCTAATATACCATAACAATATTTTTAGAGAAATTCTAGGAAGGGTGTTAACTCATTCAGCATTCTACAGGAAGGAAAGCTCTTTCCTAATATTTTTTATGCGTAACTTTCACTGGCAACACCAGGCCAGGAAAAGCCTAGCTGGCTGTTAGCCCAGATGATGTTATAGTCATTGAAGGTCACTGAAGTGTACTCAACCTATACTGCCCAGGGACAGCTACAAATTATAAATTAAAAAAAAAAAAGAAATCATATGCTTAGCTTCCACATACTGAGCTTTGTTCCAATGACTTAGATGGTATGTATGCAATATCTCCTTTGCTGTGTTGTTCTTTCAGCTTTTAGAAAGGAAAATTTTTTAATAGCCTAGAATTTGAGTTCTTCCAGGAGAGTGAAAAGAATAACCTCTAGTTTTAAAAAATAATGAAGCTATTCACATCTGTATCTCCAACATCTATAACAGGGCCTGGCACATAGTAGATACTTAATTTTTAATGAAAGAATTACTTAAATTAATTTACTTATATCATATTTCAGAGGAATTGTTTTCCTTTGTCCATTAATAATGAGTATAATTTTGTACTGACAAGGTAGTAAAATAATAAAGGACCAGTTCAGCATTCAAAGACCCATAATTTCAGCACAGTTTCTGCAATTTATTGTGTGATCTTAGAGCTTATTTTCTTTGTCTTAAATGTCTTACTGGTGGGTATAATAGTATCTAAATCACAGGATTTGGGGGAATATTAAATGAGATACAGTATGTGACAGGTGCTTTATAAATTCTTAAGGACTATATAAATATTAGTTGTTCCAGATAGCATCTTTAGTAATTTGAAAATATATTTTTACTGAAATCATCCTAATATCCTGAATCCTGTATTTGTTTTAGGTAAAAGAGAAGTGATCTCCATGATTGAAATAATGCAATTTTGAATTCTTTGAAAGTACATTTCAAGGAAACTGATCATGTATCATGTCTATCTAATATAATAGTTTTAGGTGTGGGAATTACTATGCAAATAAAGCATTCTTTTTTTTTAACAAAGAAAATATATTGTATATTTTTCTTAATTGATTTTTTCTTGCTATTTGTATACAACTTAAGAATTAACAGATATTTGGTAAGCATTCTCTATGTTCTAGGTATGGTATATGTACAGAAAATATGCGACAGCATTTTCCAAAGTGGAAATGGAATATTAGCTTCTGAGATGTTCTATGATTACAATTTGAGAATTTGGGGTAGAATTTCTACAGACTTATCACATCCCTCTCTTAGAGATTTTTAATATCCATTAGTATTGTTTCCAAAAAGTCCTGCATATAGAAACCTGTTCAATTTTGTTTCTGTCCAATGTTTCCCAAACTTATTTAACTAGTTTTCCATTGCATCTGTTAATATTCCCTGGAATACCTTTTGAAACACTGATATGAGATATGATGGTATCAGCCACATGAGTTTTAGCAATATATTTGGAATTTCAAACATAAACATGGTAAGGTAAATAAAAAATGATAAAATTAAGAGTTGGCTGTGGTTTGAAAATGTGACACCTGTCACATATATTTCTGGCCAAATCATAGAAATTGGTCTTTAAGAGCTTGTGAAATAAGTATTCTTTTTCTTACTGGGCACTTCTTATATGACTTTTCCCAAACTACTTTGTTGCTAGCAAAGATCTGAAATTTTTTATCACCCTTAAGTTTACTGATCTATAATTACTGAGAACCTAATAGATGAAAGTTACTACTCTTTTAGAAATCAGCTTTATTGGGGTATAATTTACTGCATCCACTTAAAATGTACCGTTTAATTAATTTAGACAGTGTATAAACCAGTGAATCCATTTCTGCAATCAAGGTACAAAATATTTCCATCATCCCCAAAAGATTCTTATTTGCCCCTTTGTACTCCATCTCTCCTTTTGCTGTCAGCCCCAGGCAACCACTGGTCTGTTAATTCTTGCTATAGGTGAGATTGGATTTTTTGGTGTTTTATATAATTGGTATCATATGTTATATAAATGGCTTTTATAAATGGCTTCTTAACTTAGCATAATGATTTTGAAACTCATGCATGTTGTTGAGTATATCAGTAGTTTGTTCCTTTTTATTGCTGAGTAGCATTCCATTGTTTGGATATGTATTTTTTTGTTTATCCATTCATGAATTGATGGACACTGAGTTATTTACAGTTTTGGCTATGGAAAATAAAAGCTGCTGTGAACATCCATGTACAAGTCTTTTTGTATATATATATTTTTGTTCCTCTTAGGTAAATACATAGAAGTGGAATGGCTGCATTATTATAATAGAATATTTTTAACTTTTTAAGAAAGTGCCAGTTTTCCAAAGTGGTTGTACTATGCTCAGTAGTATATGTATGTTGTAGGTACTTTACATTTCTGATAGGGCATGTTTAACTTTTTAAGAAATTGCTAAGCAAGTTTCCAAAGTGGTTGTACCAGTCTCACAGTGTATATGAGTTCTAGTTACTCCTTATTCTTGCAAACATTTGGTATTGTCAGTGTTTTTAATTTTAGCCATTCTTATGGGAATGTAATGGCATCTCATTGTGATTTAAATTTACATTGATCTGATGACTAATGATGTTGAGCATGTTTTCATATAGTGTGTTAACCATATAACTTCCTTAGTGAGGTGTCTATTCAAATTTTTTGCCCACTGTAATGGTTAATTTTATGTGTCAACCTGGCTAGGTCATGGTGTGCAGTTGCTTGGTCAAACACTAGTCTAGATGCTACCATGAAGGTATTGTAGATGTGATTAACAACTACAATTAGTTAAATTTAAATAAAAGAGATTATTCTTCAATAATGTGGGTGGACTTCAACCAGTCAGTTGAAAGCCTTAAGAGCAAAAACTGAAATTTCCTGGAGAAGAAATTGTGCCTCAAGACTACAACATTAAGTCCTGCCTGAGCTTCCAACCTGCAGGCCTGCCCTACAAACTTCAAATTTGCCAGCCCTCACAATAACATGAACCATTTCCTTATGATAAATCTTTTAATATCTATCTATATATATTATGTATACAGATACACACACAAATACATGCATACATATAGTTCTCTGGAGAACTCTGACCGATACAGATTTTGGTACCAGAAAGTAGGATGCTGCTACAACAAATACCTAAAAATGTGGAAGTGGCATTGGAATTGGGTAATGGGTATAGGCTGGAAGGATTTTGAGGCACTTGATGCCAAAAAACTTAGATTTGTATAGGGAAAGAGATAGGTATCCTCTGCATTCTTTTGGTTATGGATATCCAGTTCTCCCAGCACCATTTGTTGAAGAGACTGTTTTATCCCACAAAAGTGGACTTTGTAGGTTTATAAAAAATCAGTTGACTCTGCGAATATTCCCGCTGTCCTGATTTTGTGATAATTAGGGTAGGCTAAACATTTGCTATATTAGAAACCATGCATGTGTCCCCAGACCTAGTTTTTCTCCCTAGGTCTGGTTTTTAGAATGCTGGTGATAAACCAATTCTAATTTATTATATGACCATCCTATATGGGAAATGGCTATAACTCTAGGTATGTTTGGTCAACCTTAAGAATATAGCAGAGGGGCGGATGTGGCTCAAATGGTTGGGCGTCCGTCTCCCATATGGAGGGACCTGGATTCGATCCCTGGGACCTCTCAGTAAAAATTTAAAAAAGAAAAATATAGAAGGCGTGCAGGCGGCCAGCCCTCATGTGCGGGTGCACAGTCAGGCCCTGCGCACAGGTGAGCCCCCCAGGCCCCACGCGCAGGTTAAATAATCCCACTGAGCCACGCAGCAAGATGATAACGTAATAGGAGAGTAGCACAAGGGAGAGCCAAGACAAGACGCAACGAAAAACCAGGAACTAAGGTGATGCAGGCGGTAGGACGCCTCACTCCCACATCGGAGGTTCCGAGGATCAAATCCTGGTGAAGACAGGAGGAGAAGGATGAGAAGAGAGGGCAGGAAACAGGCACAGAGAATTGTCCAGTGAATGGACACATAAACAGCAAAAACGGGGTGGGGGAGTAAAAATGGATAAAAGTAAATGAATAAATAAATCTTTAAAAAAACAATCAGTTGACCATAGAAGTATGAACCTATTTCTTTCTTTCTTTCTTTCTTTCTTTCTTTTTTTGACATTTTAAACTTTATTTTGAAATACATTCAAATTTACAGGACAGTTACAAATATAAGGAAGAGAACACCAACATACCCCTTCCCTGCCCTAGATACCCAGACCCACGAATTTTAACTTTTTGCCACATTTTCCACATCTATCTGTCAGACATTCAGTCCATTTTTGGATCTATTTCTGAATTCTCAGTTTTATTCCATTGATCCATGTGGGGTTTTCATGTGAGTGTTTGCTATAGTGTCTATGTTATGATCTTAGCTAAATTTTTATATTTAAATTTAGGAGATACTCCATGCCTAAATTCCAGTCTTCCTTATTTTCTGTATTTGCTTCCATCATATTCTCTTTCTGGATATTTCATAAATATCCCAAAATACACATATGGAAATGTGCTTTTTTCCACTACTTATAAATGAGTATCTCTTAAATATTCAAGAAATGCCATTTCTGATTATTCTAGCAACAAAAGTAGTCCTTTAAAAAAAAATTGGGGATGGAGTGGGTGGGAGAAGTCTACATGTTTTATGTGTTTTCTTGCCAATTCTCTTCTTCCTGAAGATTCAGTTTTCTACCTTATATAATTTCCCTTCAACCTGAAGAATTACCATTAGCATTTTTTGTAGGGCAGGTCTACTGGTAACAAATTTTCTAAGTTTTCTTTTATCTGAAAGTGCCTTTATTTTGTCCTCATTATTGAAGGATTATTTCCTTGGGAATCGAATTCTGGGGTGACATTTTTATCCTTTCAACACTTTAAATACATTGCTCCATTTGTGTCTGCTATCCACTTTTTAAAAATTGAGTCTTCATTCCCCTGTATGCAATCTGTTGTTTTCTCTGACTATTTGCAAGATTTTCTTTATATTTGGATTTCACAAGTTTGACTATGATTTATATAGGTTTAGTTTTCTTTGTGTTTGTCCTGGTTGAGATTTACTGAGCATTCTGATTGTGTAAATTGTGTAAAAAAAAAAATTTTTTTTTACCAGATTTGGAACATTTCCAGCATTTATTTCTTCAAAAATTTTTTTCTAACCCATTGTATTAGCCAAAGGGGTGCTGATGCAATATACCAGAAATATGTTGGTTTTATAAAGGGTATTTATTTGGGGTAGAAGCTTACAGTTACCAGGCCATAAAGCATAAGTTATTTCCCTCACCAAAGTCTGTTGCCACATGTTAGAGCAAGATGGCTGCCGATGTTCAGCCTTCTTCTTCCTCTTAAGGTTCTGTGGTCCCAGCTTCTTCTCATATCAGCTGTAGGCCATCAGGCTCTCTAGGCTTTGTCTCTCTCCCTGGGGCTCGATTCTCTCCAGGCTCAGGCTTGATTCTCTCCGGGGCTCAGGCTTGCTTCTCTCCACAAGGTCAGCTGTCGACTATCAGGCAAAAGGCTCATCTCTCTTCCTGGAGCCTGTGCTGTGTCTGGAGCTGTCTCTCTTCCTCCATGTTCTTCTCCTGTGCGTTTACTTCCCGGACTCCAGCTCGAAAACTCCAACTCTCCTCTCTGCCGTGTAGTTTTCTCTGAGTCCCTGCCCACCAAGGGATGCAATGTCTTACTGATGTGGCTCAATCAAAGACTTAATCGTTATTTAATCAAGTAAAAGTGAAACCTCTGAATCTAATATAATCTAATATGCCCAGAGGAACAGACCAGTTTACAAACATAATCCAGTATCTATTTTTGGAATTGATAAACAATATCAAACTGCCACATCCATTCTACTCTCTCTCCTTTCTGGGACTCCAAGAATACATTTTGTTAGACCTTTTGATAGTGTCCCACAAGGGTTATCTTTTAAAGTAAATCTTATCATTTCACCCCTTACTTATAACGTTTCAATGGCTTACCACTGCAAGCAGAATAAAACTCAGATTGTTTTCCATGGCTTTCAAGGCCTTGTGATCTGACCCTGACATCTGACCTACTCTCCTATTACTTTTCTCTTTGTTCTCTATGCTTCTGCCACTTGGGTTTTAACCTTTCCCTGGAACATACTAAAGTCATTCTTGACTTTGAACTTGATGTTCCCTTTACCTTGAATGCTTTTCCCCAGATCATTGTATGGCTGAATCCTTTGGGTCTTTGCATAAGTTACCTCCTCAGACAGGCTGTCTCTCACTGGCTACACACACACACACACACACACATTTTAGATCCATATTTATCTTATTTGTACTTATTTCCTAGTACCAAGAACAATGGTATATAATATACATTCAATAAATTTTTCTGAATAAATTAATTCATTAACTCTAAGATTATTTAGGCATTAGGCTCTAATAAAATGTTAGAGAAGTTCATTTGACTGCATTCAGTTCCAGAAGTATTCTTTTATCAGAGCTATACAATTCTGAGGACTCTCTGAAACACCTTAACCCATGTTTTAAGAGATCTGTTGCAGGAAGTTACAAACGATTTCTTTCAATGTGATGAATGCAAGTCATATACACATTTCCCTAAATGAAAATAGTTATCTTCTGCTGACTTGACAGTTGCTGAGGAGCAGAAGTCCTCCCAGAAATAATGGCTTTTCTACTTTCAAAAGTACTTTGAACATTGTTTGTTTGTGTGAATCTTTCAAATAAGTTATAGAGTATATTTTACTTACTAATTATGGATAATAGTGAGATAATCATGAGATTCTGGACAACCCCTTTTCTTAAGTGTCTTTGATTTGTAATATCAGTTCTGAGATTGGTTAATCCATTTTGTCCCATCTTCTTTATAGGCTTTGTTGCGGCCTGGGAGAATTGATAGAATCATCTATGTGCCTTTACCAGATGCAATAACAAGAAGGGAAATATTTAACCTGCAGTTTCGCTCTATGCCAATCAGTAATGAGGTTGACCTGGATCAACTCATCTTCCAAACAGATACATATTCAGGAGCTGAGGTAAGACCATTCCCATCAGTATACCTCAGCAGACAATGCTTAATGTATGTAGAATTTTTTAATAAGGTTGATTGTAAATGTAGGAAATGGATAGAGCTGATGGTAACACATTATAGTAAGTATTAATCACACTGTTGATTTATAAATGTGAATGTGGCTGAAAGGGGTGGTCTAGGGATGTAAATGTCAATTGAAAGAAAGCTAGAGGATAATCTTGGGACTGTGTAACATAGTAAACTCCGTAGTGGATAAAGATTGTGGTTAATAGTACAAATACAAAAATGTTCTTTTGTGAACTAGAGCAAATGTTCCTCACTATTACAAAGTGTTAAGAATATGGTGATACATGGGAAAAATACAATTAGTGTAACTTATGAACTACAGTTAATAGTAATATTGTAATATTTTTGGATCAGTGGCCACAAAGGTGTTCAGTGCTAAGGGTTATCAATGCTAAGGGTTAACAATAAGGGTTATAAAAGGGTAGGGGATTTTTTTCTTTGGAATAATGAAAACATTCTAAAATTGAGGTTATGACAATACAACTCTGTGGTAAAACTGAGAGGCACTGAGTGTAGTCTTTGGATGGGATGTATAAGATATGGGACTGTATAGCATAGTGAACCCTGTGATGGATAAGGGATTGTGGTTAACAGGACAAATGTGAGAACATTCTTACATGAATTATAACAATGTAAAATACTAATAGATGGTGGTAATAATAGGGTGGTTTGTGGGAAAAATACACCTTGTAAGTTATAGGCTATAGTTAGTAGTAATATTAGGATGTTTTTTAATCAGTTTTAACAAATGTTCCACACAATGCAAGGTGTTGGTAGTGGTGTGGTATATGGGAATCCTGTATGTTATGCTTGATTGTTTTGTAAACTCACAAGTTCTTTAATAAATAAATTCTTTAATAATAAAAATACCTTGGCAGAGGGAAGCTGTGGCTTGGGTTTATAAGCAACAAAAACTGCTTACTGCCAACAATTTTAAATGACACTTTATTAAGAAATCTTAAAACAGAAAATGCACTACATGACAGATAATCACTGTTTTAGTTTCCTTGACTGCTCAAGCAAATACCATGCAATGGGTCAGCTTAAACAATGAAAATTTTTTAGCTCACAGTTTTGAGGCTAAGAGAAAGTTCAAATCAAGGTGTCATCAAAGTGATGCTTTCTTACCAAAGACTGGAATTCTGGGACTGGCTGCCAGTGATCCTTAGTCCTGGGCTCCTTTTTCTCATGGCAAAGTACAGGGCAGCCTCTCTTGGCCTCTCCCTTCTCCTCAGGATCCCATTGACCTTCAGCTTCTTTGATGGCTTTCTGTCCTTTTTGTCTCAAGTTCATTTCACTTATAAAGGACTCCAGTAATAGGTTTAAGACCTGTCCTGATAGGGTTGGGCCACACCTTAACTGAAGTAACCTCATCCAAAGATCCTACTTACAATGGGTTCACACCTACAGGAATGAATTTGATTTAAGAACATGTTTTCTGGGGTACATACAGCTCCAAACCACCACAATCGCTAAGTTAAATTGCATTTTACCTGGCCCTTATTATATCTGAATTGTTTTTTTACCTGATTTCTATTATTCCTCAAAATGTCGCCTTCAGGTAAGTAGCCTAGCATAATGTAGTGGAAAGAACACTTGAGTAGAAGTCAGAAGATTCTTGTGTTGGACTTCTTGATATAGCGGTTTCCAACCAGTCACACACTTCTCTAAACTTTGATTTGTTCACCTGTCAAATGGAGGTGATAGCACAAATCTCCCTCCTGTTTTCTCAAGAAGATCATAAAAATGAATTTGTGTTACCATGAAAGCAGTCTGAAGTACAAAGGACTTGGTAAAGTATTATTGTCTTTTATTATTTTTGAAAAATTATCTCAGTCTGCTTGTGTATTAACAAAGATTCCCTCATAAAAAAATAAAAGGAACAGACATTTGCCTTTAACTGTGAAAACATACTCTTAGTAGGAATAGGAAATACCTCTTTTTGAGAACACACACGTTAGTTTTAAGAATGACAGGTAAACCCTTTCCTTCTCCCTAACAGTTCTTATTTAGCTTGTTTTTATTTGCAACATAAAATTCCATTAAAGTAATTCTGCATTTTTTACATGTAGTTCTTAAGAAAAGGGCAGACTATTCCTCAACACAGAAGTATCCTCTGAATACCACTGATGTGGATTTGTACCTGGAAATTGATATTTTTTAAGTAAATAGTTGTCAGTTCTTTTTGTTCTGAATTATCCAGCAGGCTGGGACTCTACTTTTTATTTTCTTGCTATCATTTTTATCTGTCTTCTTTAAAAATTCAAGATCTTAATATGTAACAGCTCATTAGTAGTACCCCCAAGACCACTGTAGACAAATTTATCTATGGAATGGACTTAGTGTACCAAGCAATCACAACTGATAACAACAACCAAAATATATCCCACAGTTACTCATTGTTTTGTCTCCAGGACTATGGATGTTTAATTAACAGGAAGCAGCAAAGAGAAGAAACCATAAATCTTTTGTTTGAGCTGAGTGAAGAAGGAAAACATTTAAATGTATGGTTTAAATGTGCCTTTTGAAGTAATTCAGGGTGGTAATATATAAGTGCATTGGCTTTTATTTAGCCAATGAAGTTGTGACTAAATGAAGGGAAAAAAACTTATTTGGTGCCAAGGAATTGTTGTACCAGCTTGCTAGTTCTTATGTAGTCTATGCTTTATTCAGTCTAAAATGTAAAGCACATTTCTGATTAATTTTCATATCAGCTCTTCTAAAGATATACAGGAAAGGTAGCAGAAAATTCTGTTTTCTTCAAATTATATTTTTGTTTCCCAGTTGGTTGGCTAGAAGAGAGATATTCCACTGTGGTCCTATTTATAATCTGTAAATTATTGCAATTTTATAATAACCTTATTCCAGAGCTGCATTTTAGTAGCTCTAGAGTTTTCAATTTGGATGAGATAGATTTGTTCCACACTTCTTTTTCCTGAATATGTAGGCATTTCACACAGTTGAGGAGAGCGACTATATTTTTTTAAAAATTAAAATTAATAAATAAGAAATTTAGCATAGCTTAACTTCAGATAAATATAAGATCCCATCTTTCTTCCTTTTTTCTATTTTTTCAACAGAACGAAAATGGTGCTGTGGTATTTGCAAGCCAAAACTATGTATAATTCTTTTTTGTAGTAAAGTGAGTACAAAGCCAGAACCTTAGTTGCCTGATTTCTACCACTAATGTAACAAATTTATTTCTTCCCCAGGCTGAGGCCATATCCTCAGCACAGAACCTATTACATGGTATATTGTTAACAAGCACTTGATAAATTGATTCTAGAAGAAAAAAAAGGAATGAAAGGTAAAAACTTAACATTTATGGAAAATGGACTCAGTTCTTATTTGTGAGAAAAGGATCCCTCTAACTTTGTGTCACTGTAGTATGCTGCAGGCATAACCACTTTCTCAGGGTTGGAGTATCTCTGCGACTACTTAGTTATCTGCACAGGAGAGTAATATCTTCAAGATTATGTAAAAATAATTTTATTTAAATGTGGATTATTAATTAGCTATATGAACAAGAATTTGGCCATGTGAGCCAGAGATGAGGAAATTGCTAGCACTCCAGTTGTTTTTAAGAAATAGTTAAGAAACTGTGGTGTATTAGTCAGCCAAAAGGGTGCTGATGCAAAATACCAGAAATCTGTTGGCTTTTATAAAGGGTATTTATTTGGGGTAGAAGCTTACAGTCACAAGGCCATGAAGCATAAGTAACTTCTCTCACCAAAGTCTGTTGCCACATGTTGTCTTAAGATGGCAGGCAATGTCTGTGAGGGTTCAGCCTTCCTCCTCCTCCCAAGGCTCCATGATCCCAGCTTCCTCCAATTTAGGCCACAGGGTGGAACAGGTCTCTCTCCCGGGGCTCATTTCTCTCCCAGCTCAGCTGCTCTGGTCTCTCCACAATGTCAGCTGTAGACTGTCAGGCTCTCTCTCTCTTCCGGGGGGCCTCTGCCATGTCTATGGATCCATCTCTCTTCCCAGGGCCTCTGCCTTCTCTCTTTCCTCATGTATGTACTTTTCTGTGTGTTTACTTCCCGGGGCTCCAATATCAAAACTCCAACCTCGGCTCTGCAATGTGGTTTTCTCTGTGAGTCCCTGCCCCCTCAAGGACTCAACGTCCTACTGACATGGTCCAGTAAAACTCTAATCACAATTTAATCAAGTAAAAGTGAAACCTCTGAATCCAGTATAATCTAATATGCCCAGAGGAACAGACCAGTTCACAAACATAATCCAATATCTATTTTTGGAATTCATAAACAATACCAAACTGCTATGTGTTGAGCATTTGTTATTTATGTATTTTTTAAATACATTTTTTATAAATACACTTTAGATTACATAAATGTTACATAAAAAATATTGGAGATTCCCATATGCCCTGTTCCCTACCCCTCCCACACTTTCCCACATTAACAGCATCCTTCATTAGTGTGGTATATTTGTTACAATTAATGAACATATATGAAGCATTGCCACTAACCATGAAGTATAGTTTACATTATAGTTTACACTCTGCCCCGCACAATTTTGTAAGTTATAACAAAACATATAATGGCCTGTATTTGTCATTGCAACATCATTCAGGACAATTCCAGTGTCCCGAAAATGCCCCCATATTACACCTATTTTTCCCTCTCACTCCTCTCAGAACCTCCGGTGGCCACTGCCTCTACATAATAATAAAAGTTCTTCCATTCCTAAAATGACAACAAGTCTATAGCGGAAGACTTGTTACTAAAGTAAGTCTACTTTAGTCCATTGTTCATTCCCCAATCTTGAGGATTTGGGGATGGCCCTGTTATTTATATTTTTATTTTAAAAGTTGTGGAGGCTGAATGGGATGGAAGCAGTAGTGACACTGTTAATGATTATGATCTAGATGGAAGGGGAAATACTTTTTAAAGCATTTTCTTTTTACTTGCTGCTTTATTTTGTCCAGTAAACATTGTCCCTGAAAGCTTACACAAGCCCAGTGTTTGAAATGCATCTTCTACCCTCTCTGAGCTACTCCATTTTCCTTCCCTGGAAAGGATACATAGAGAATTAAAGCATTTTTTTAGTCCTCAGTAGGATCCCAGGAGGAAATGTGTCACCAGCTGGAAGGGGAAGGCAGGCACTGGGGAGCAGGCTCCCAGGAGAGGCTGAAGCAGGCGGCACATCCTTGAGTACTCTCGGCTGCCCACTGCTCCCCTGTGGCCATGGGCCTTATTGTACTTGGTTTCTTGGCTGTGGCTCCTAGTTAATGGAAAAACATGTTGCCTTTTAAAAGCAGATGGGAATTCATTTCAGGAGGAAATAATAAGTCTTTTTTTGGTTATAGCTATTGTTTTCTTTTGCTTTGATTTTTGTTTTCTGAGTTATTTGTAGCAGATTCCACTTCATTTATTCATGTGTCTTTTATCAAATTATCCTAGTTTCTTCAGGCAAACTTTTATCTTACCCACTTACAGGAAATCAAGTATCACAAATATATGCACATCAAAGCCATAACTGGGCTGGCTACCCCATGTGCCATGTGCTTGAGAACAGAGGGGATAAGTAAGGTCCATAATTTCCTTGTGTATAAAAATTTCACAACATAGCCTAAAGACTAAACTCTGTAAAAATTTTGGTTGAATTTTTATCTCTATTTGGATATTATTCTCCTTTTAGTGATTTTTATTTCATTAAATGAAATTGGTAACATATGTCTAAAAGTCAGGTATCAACCATACATTTTACAAGTAATATAGGTGATCTTGATATATTTCATATATCAAGATTTATGGATTTAACCTCTAGCAGTGGAAAAAAAGACTTTCAATGTTGTGGTTGTTTAGGCTTTTAACAGAATTCTAGCTCTTTCACGGAGGTTTCAGGCAAGTTATTTAACTTCTTTGAACATCACTTTCCTCATTTGTAAAATATCTTTGTATCAGAAGTTGTATTGGGGGTTAAATGAGATAACAAATGTGAAAGCATCAAGAAACAGTGCCCAACACATCAAGAGTGCTTCATAAATGTTGTTTATCTTCATCCTTTCTTCCTCCCTCCTGTACAGTAGTTATATTAAGCACAAAAATATTGGATGGTTTTGTTACAAGATGACAATATATCTTACATTGCCTCAATTACCAGATAAACAGTTTATCTAAAAGCTAAATGACAATTGAATTTGCCTCTTATGCTTTTCTTTAATATATAAACATTTGTTTAATATGGTGATTTTTAGTGTAATCTTATGAATCCAGCTGCAGAAACTCTTTTTAAAGCAATTTGTTAGAGTTAACTATGTTTTACACTAAGTTTTCAAAATGCTATAACTTCATGTAAACTTAGTCTGGTTATCCCTATTATCTCTACTAAAATGATCTGTCTTGCCCTGAATTCTGTTTTGTAATCTATGCTCTACTAGATCTAATAATAGCACAAGGTCTTCATTCCAACTTGACATTAAATTATCACCTTCCAGTCATGCCTGATTAATTCAAGAAGGGTTTTATTTACCATTCTTGAGCTATTATAGCTAATAAAGAGCAAGCCTTAAATTACTTTTCTAGCTTACTGATTAACATTCCTCTCTCTTTTCTCCCCATAATCAAAACAGAAGGAGCAGTTTTAACCACTTAGGATGTCCCTAGTCTTCTAACATGAAATCTCTTGTGACAATTTTCCCCAAACAACAAAAAAATCAGGATCCATATATTGGTTTTGGCATAGATTGGCTGTTTATCTGACTAGTTTATCTAACAACATAGGATAAGAATTCCAAAGGACAGGCAACCCTTTGACACCACAACTCTATGGAAACAGTGCTATAGCAAAAAACAAACAAACAACAAAAAAAAACTGCTAGAAATTAGAATTGAGCAAATTGTCTTGTCTTAGATCCCACGGCAAATAGTTGACAAACCTAAGACCAGAAACCAGATCTTTCAACTTCTTGTGGAAGACTATTTTCTTGAACTCTTTCTAGTTGAGTAAACTGAGCTAGACTCTGAAACTTTGATAGTTGCTCTTCGCATCTCTGAATCTTTGCTTAAGGTTTGCCCATATTTGTAGATAGTGATTTAGTAAGCTAAACAGCAAATATGAAACATCTTGTACTATTTTATATGTACTTTTCTATAGCAATTATCTTTACCTACCTTATTTTCATCTTCCCAGAAAAATGTAAATTCCCTGAAGTTAGGAACTGTTTTTCATATTTCCCAGGCAATGTGAGTAAGATGTACAGTTTAGAGGGAAAAATACATAGACAACTAAGTTCTACATAACATACTTT
>JAQZBX010044109.1:0-21445 GCA_029593785.1 Cabassous unicinctus
CTATTTAAATTACCCTTCAAGGCTCTCCCTATCAGGTTTTCCTACTTATTTTACACCAGAGCACATATCACACTCTTTCTCAGTTGGAGTTCTTTTAGAAGCAGACCTTATGGAAAGAATTCAAGTGAAACTGATTTATTGGGGAGATGCCTTATAGTTACCCCACCAAATTGGGGAAGGAGCCAGCTTCTATTAGTCATTTGTTGTGGGCTGCTAGGGGGTGGGGTGTTAATTTCTTGGCACTTCTCTTCAAGGTGGACAAATCAGCCCTTGGTGACTTTGGAAAAGTCCCCAGGCAAAGAGATGCAAATACTAGCAGTTGAAAGGAGAGACCATAGTGAAATGATGACGTCCAGGGATATGGGTGGGGCACTGGTACATGGTGACACCACTGACATAGCATATAGTTTATAGTTTATTGATATGCACACACACTGTTTTAGTTTCCCAGCTGCTAAAACAAATGCTATACCATAGATTGGCTTAACAACAGGAATTTATTGTTGTATCAGCCAGTATCTTCTGGCTGGCTGGCACTCTTTAGGGCTTCTTGACTTTTCCATGACAACACATATGGCAGCGTCTATTCCTTTCTCTTCTGGTTTCATTGGCTTCCAGCTTCAGGCTGCTCCCTGTGGCTTCTTTTCTGTGTATATTTCCTTTGCTTATAAGAACTTTAGCCACATTGGATTAAGGCCCACCCTCATTCAGTTTTGTTACCTTAACTAATAACAGCTTCAAAGGTCCTATTTACAAATGGGCTTACGCCCACAGCACCAGGGATGGGGGCCTGAACATGCTTTCTATGGGGTACATGATTCAATCCCATCATATACATACTCTCTCTATATATATATACACACACTATATATAAATCAGACTACTTATATATAGTCTGCCCCTTCCTTTCACAATGTAAGCTCTATGAAGACAGGTATTTTTATCTTTTTAGTTCACTGCTGAAATTAGAACAGGATCTGTCAACCTGGCACATGTTGTTGTTTAATAAATATTTGTTGAATGAATGAATGATCTAAATCAGAGATTTTAAGCTGTGGGTGGTAACCCATTTAGGGGGGTCATGAAACTGATGTAATGAGCCATGATCAGCATTAAAGAGAGAGAAAGTAGAATAATAAATATCTGAGACTGTTGCAGGTAATTAGGGTAAATTTTGTTTCCTAAAATATTTTTTCAGTTATTTAATATACATATATAATTATTAAATTAAATTAAAATATAAATTTTATTTATATTGGGCCATGAAGTAAAATGTATTTTTCACTCTATGTTGCAGTTCCAATATTTGATAATCACTGACCAATCGGCTCATTTTAGAGAATAGACGCTCGAAGCCCAGAGAAGTGGAGGGAAGTTCCAAGGTCACACTAGTAGGCCTAGGCAAAGCAGGCCCCATGACACCATGGCCTCTGTGAGTCTAACAACTGTCAGACACCCAAAGAGGGCAGTTTAGTTTATGGGTTGAAGGCCTCTAGCCAGGTCTGAAATGCCTACTAGTGTGACCTTGGAAACATCTGAAATGCCAAGTTGCAAACCCTGTGTGGATCTGGAGTTCCACTGGTGGCAGAGAGACTGGCCAGGGCAATCAATGACTTCAGTAGTAGAATCTACTTGCCAGATGATCTGCTTTCTGTGCATCAGGGTGCAGCTTGCTTTTATCTGTATCTCAGCATGAAACACAGACTCTCTAAGGTTTGCCAGGCCAGGCATTTAACACAATCATAAAAAAATGACAGTAGGAGGTTCTGTTAATATCTTTATTATTATTTAATTCCTTTTTTTATTTTCAGCAAAGCAAGAACTTGCTCAGCCCCTGCCTCCCTTCTTTCGTCTCATTTTTTCTTTTCTCTCTTACACTTCCAAACAGAAAGAAATAAGTAGAGGGCATTTTCCTGGCTTCAGGGCTTCAGGGCCATGCTTCTAAGAGAACAATGCTTCCAATGACTTTCATCTAGAAGGTGCTATGCAGGCTTCCTCCATAACCAGACATTCTTTGCCGGCTCCCAAGAGTTCCTGGTAATGATAATGATTGGTACAGGCACACCGGTGTTTGCTCGCTGCTGTCTCTCTTTACTGTTAGGTCAGAAGAAATATTTGGGAGTTTGTGAAAGATTCCCAGCCAAGTCCATAAGCACAGTGGACTTCCATTCAATCGCATCTCAAGGTGGGGTGTGGCTATGTAGGATCCAGTTCAGGCCAAAAAGATTCAGAGACACCTAAAAATCCGTTTGTGGGGATCAGAGGGCTGAGGAGGGGCCATTTGGAAAGGAAACACACTCCCCAGGTGCTGTTTTTCACCAAGTATGAGCAATGCATCAGCCTTCAGTGTTGATGAGTAGGGAGAGGAGAAAAGGATTGACAGAGTGGGAGCGGGGGTGGGGGAGGGTGGAAAGAAAAGAGGAAAGGAGGCAAGAGGAAGAACACTTGTTTCTTTTCTTCTGGCTCCACGGCTGGCCTGTTGCCTTTGCTCCTTTTCGCAGTTTCAGTTGGCCTTTTTCGGGCTGGGAACACAGATTCATCTTGCCATAGCCATGCGCTCTCAGTGTCTGCTTCATTTAACTACAGCCATCCATCCATGCAAAAGGGAGGCAGGTTTGTCTGCCATAAGGTGTGTCCTTAGCATGGGGTGGGGGCAGCTGGGGGGAAGAGACAGGAGTAGTAGAAGTGGTTCAGAGGCACTGAAACCATGTCACTCATCCTCCCTAAATAAATCATCACAACCATAGCCTCTTAGCTAGAAACTGAGAAAGGAGTGGCCAAGGCTAGGAGATTATCGTTTTACCTGTTTCTCTCTCTCTCTCTTTAAAAAATACTTTATGAGAAAGGAGATTCTCTCTGTCCAATATATGATACATTGAACAAACGTCTTCCTTATAGAGTCAGAGAAGTCTTCATTGGTGCTGCGAGGAACTGAGCCACAGCTGGGACACTTGGCAGGCTGGGGGTTTCACCAGCTCCTGCCAAAGAAACCATGGCCAGTGGCTGCTCCCGGCCCGCGCCCGCCCGCTCCCACACCTGCGGGCTTCTTTTGTTGGCTGAAATCATGAAACCAGCTCTTGCTCCATATGGCAGGAGGGGCGAGCATAGACTAATTTCTACATCAGGATTTACAAATAGAGAACCAGATCAACTTGTCAGAATGGAGAGCGCTTTTTCTCCCTTGGCCTCTTCTTACTTTCTCCTGCCTCCTGTTGACTAATAATTCAAGGACAAGACAGGCGATTCACAGAAATCCTGTGTGCCAGGGCTCATTACGTGGGGAACACATGGCTGCCAAGGCAAACACATCATGCTCGTTCGGACTGAAAGGACGGTTTGTTTACATGATAAGGCAGAACTCAGGGCTGTCCATGGAGATTCATGAAGGACCCATCATAAACTGTACTCGGGATGAGGTTGATCTGTTTTTCTGTAGTTGTACAACCTGCTTTCTACCATGTAGCACTTAAACTATCAGTTGTTCAGTGCTGTGAGGCCAAGTGGAAATTGTTTGCTTGAGTCAGCTGGCTTATCTTTTTTGAGTTAAAAAGGCCACAGGGCCTTGATCATTATGTGATTTCTATGCTTCAAAGTGGGCTGGTCTCGAAATTGCCCTGATGTTTGCCCTTCTCGTAAACACCTTCCTTAAGCAGAGACTGTAACCACCTGTGTCAATTACATATATCTTCAGGAAATAATATTTTTCATAACTTTTAACCTGTAATACTTTTATTGCAATTTAAGCCAAATGCCTAGTTCAATTTTCCATATCTGATACAATATCACTTTTAAAAACATATAAAACAGAGGTCATGCATGTCAGCTTTAGCATTGAAGTTAAACATAGCTCATAGATTTTTTTTTTTTGCCTATAAGATTTTGGGTCAAAATTTAAAAATTGGGAGATTTTACAATAAAATCTGTATTTGCATTTTTCTTGGAAAACAGAAGCTGTCTCCATGGGGATCACATTCCCACCTGGCAATAACCTACTTGCGGCAAGTTGTGGCTTCCCTCTTAAGTGACTTCTGCCTTCTCCTATTTACCCCAATCTCTATCTCTCTCTTGTTCCCTGACCTTGAAGCCACATGTCAGTTGCCATTTGTTATTTCACATGCATTGCTGTACCCGGGGGAAAATATTTCTCCATAGACTGCTATTGAAAGTGGGAAAACAAAAGATAGACTGGTTGGGTCCCATGTCTTTAGGGGACTAAATGGAAAGATTATAATTTTTTGTTAAAGAGAAGAGTAGTTTTCTACTACTCATTCATGTCCTCTTCACTCATTCATGTCCTCTTCTGGCTGCTGTGTGCAGTTGAGGTTTTGACTCGTCATGTACCCTGTCTCCAACATACTCTCCACATGTTTTGAAAAGCCAGCCCATTTCCCATCGCTCTTCCTCTGTCATCCCTACAGTCCTCTACCTCAATCCTTTTATGTTAAACTGATTTTAGATGATTCAAAGAAAAATAAGAGCCAACTGATCAAAGGCAAGAATTAGAATTTGCCATGATCATCAGCAAAGGGTAAAAATAGAGTTATAGATAATAGGAGTCGTGTGTCTTTTCCTTGATGCTCATAGGCTGGAGAAGCAGAGTATCTACTTGCTGAAAAATCATTGTTAGTCTCATGAAGAACCGATTTTACTTGTCATGACAGCATGGGTACAGTTTGCAGTGGCCTTATTTTTCTTCAGGGCTCACATATACAATTCTGCAAAGGTACCCAAGATGGTAACTACAAACACTATTAATTTCTACAGAAGCTTCTCATCAGAGAGTTTAGGAAAGTGCTTTGAAGCAGAGGGTAGTTTCCAAAACAGAGCCAAAATAGGCACAATATATAAAATTCAGAAACTAGCTTTCTTCCCATAAATAAAAAGCCAGTAGAAGATGAGAGTCTAGAATCCAGGTATAATGATATTGCAGAAAGGCGGATCTTTCACGAAATTTCTGTGCAGTGTCAAAACTCCGGGGGATTTTTTTAAACCTCTAAGGTACTGCCAACCACCCCCCACAGTGAATGCCTTCTTACCACTCACCCCAGTAAATAGCACCTTAGCGAGCAGAGCACGTACAAATTAGGAAAACCCTTCCTGTATCAGAAAGGTATTACAGCCAGAATGAGCCATCGAAAAACTGTCATTTTTAAGAGAGATAAGCTGGAAAAAATGAACTTTCGAGGTGGGGGGTTAGAGAGAGGGAGCTTAGAACTGCAAGAAAGGCATCAGTCTCTTTGGGATTTAAAATGAGAATTATTTTTTAAGCATTTATATCTAAGTTGGCATGTCAGGGAAATAGAGGCCAGAAAAAAACTGAAAGGTAAATAAATGGCTAAGAAGGGAATGCTTCCTAGATTTTAGAGAGAGAACGAAATATTCACACACACACACAATTTTTTAACATTTGCCACATTTGTTTTTCTCTCTCACTCTTTGTATATATATGTTTGTCTATGCATATAAATGTGCATGTGTTTGTGTGTATATATATATATATATCACTCTGCTCTATCTCTCATTCTGTTTGTACATCTATCTATATAGATATAGATATATAAATATGTTTTCCCTCCACTCTATTTGATGGAAAGTTTCAGATAGATAGCACAAGACTTCACCCCTAAATCTTTTTAGCATGCAACATCTAAGAACACAGACATTCTCCTAAATAACCACAATATTATAATGACATTTAAGAAATCTAACATTGAGACAGTATTATATCTCATTTATTGTCCATACCCTAATTTCAAAAATTGTCCCCAAATCCTTTATAGGTAGGCATTGTGTGTTTTTACCAGTCCAGGATCCATTTAAAGATCATGTTTTGCAGTGATTGTCCTGTCTCTTTAACCTTTATTGTCGAACAATCGCCCTGCCTTCCATGACATTTACATTTTTGATGAGTCCATGCCAGCTGTCTTGTATCTTCCTTTATTTTTTAACTTAAATGTGTGTGTTGCTTTCATTAATAGGCAGACCTCATTATTTAAGGACACAGGCTTTGAAGCCAGATGGCCTGGGTTGGACTCACAGTTCCTCATTTACTAGCTTCAGCATCTTAGGTAAGTTACTTAACCTCTCTGAGCTGCAGACACATCTAAAGAATGGAAGTAATAGTTACACGAAAGTTCAGAATGATATCAGGTACATACTAGTGGTTAGCTATTATTTTGTTTTTGCTATTATTAGAGAAAAAACTTTAACTCAGTTTTACAGCAAGTAGGAGAGTTTTGTATGACTCCTGATATGCTTCATTTGCAAATGACTTGAAAATTATTTATTCTCAATTTAAAATTTAATAATTGTTGTAGCATATACTGATATCTTCTTAAGAGAAAAATACTATTGTCTTTAATTATTGTGCCTAATGATCCAGATTTAAGATAAAGTCAACATTATATATCTAATTACCAAAATGCTAACTAGAGGTTAATGATGTGGGCTTGTGAGTAAAAATATTTTGATTTGCCACCCAGTTGGCCATCCATGAGCTATTTGACTCAGCAAATCACTTATCTCTCTGAGCTAGTTTCCTCACCTGTTAAATGGGAATAATAATATCTATAGGAGAGACATGTTTGTAAAAACTCCAAGTCCCTTGCTTGGCACTCCGCAATCCCTTTAAAACACTTCCTATCAAAGTATTAGTGTGAAATCTTCCCTAGAACCAACAAGTGCATTCATTTCTTGGCTTCAATAAGTGTTATCAACACAATAAAATTACAGTAAAATTGAACGTCAATGATTTTATTTATGATAACCCTAGTACAATTTTGCTTAATATTAGCCAGATGTTCCTATCTTGGGGACCTCTTTAGATGATACAGAAATCTGCACCCTAGAAGGTGAAAGTATTTGAAGACATACATTAATTTGTGGAAGTTATGTTGCTTTTTTAAATCACCAATCACCATAAATTAAACTTTTCTAAGCATTTTGAGAAGATGTAACATAGCATTGTGGAAAGAACATGTGTTTTGGAGAGGCAACCTGGCAATACCTTTACTAGATACAAAATGGGAAAATAACTGTGGTAGATAGAGTTCTGTCCGTCACTTTGGACATGTTCTTAATCTTAGTCCACGTTCTTACGGGTGTGAGCCCATCATATACAGGATCTCTTGAAGATATTATTTTTAGTTAAAGTGTGACCCAACTGAGTGAGGTTGGGCCTTAATCTGGATTACTGGAGGCCTTATAAAAGACACGAGAAAGAGAGAAAGAGAAAGAAACCAGAAGCCAGAATCCTAGCAGGCCACAGGGAGAAGCCAGAAGTCAGTGGGAACCCAGAAGAGAAAGGGGAGGACATCACTATGTGATCTGAATCAGAGATTCAGTACAAGGAATCCAAAGGATGCCCAGCAGCCAGTCACAGAATGCTGCAGGCTGTGGGAACAAAGCATTGCCTTGCTGAAGTCAATTTTAGACTACTCTAACCTCAACACCATGACTCAATAAATTTAATAAATTAAGCTAACCCACTGTGTGGTATTTGTCATAGCAGGCTGGTAAACTAAGACAATAACACAACTTTTTTTGCAACTTAATTCCTCTTTAGTGAGAAAAGATAAAACAGTGCCAAAACCAAAGTAGCTCCTTAATTAATGCCTCCTTCCTTTCCTTTTTTCCTTCCCTTCCTGCTTTTTCCTTTCCTTTTATCTTCCACATCTTTCCTTTTCTAGCCCTCCTCTCAGTCTCCCTTCCTGGGTACAGGAGTCAAGGATAGGTATGTAAGTTAAGACCAGGACCAGGGAAATACTTTTAGAGATATTTTAAGAACAACCCCATCCACTATCCCTCATCACCAGGAAAATACTGCCTCCGTGTCCTACACCCATCGCTGAACTTGGGCCGAGGGCTAAATGTGAAGCTACAGAAAGAAATTACCTTTCCATATGGCAATATCAGAGCCTCCAGAAAACACTCTCTCCTTCTCAAGTTGGCCAGAGCTTGACATTCTTTTACTAGAAAAAAATCACCTTTCATTCCACAACGAGACAAAGGGCCTACAGTGCCAATTGCTTTGTAATGGGAAACAATGAGTTAAACATTGCAGTTTTCAACAGAAAACAGGCATAGGCTGGCTAACTGGGTGAGACTCTATGCGCAGGAAAAGAGTAGAGGATGCCACCCCCTCCTCAACCGTCACCGTAAACAACAACGAAGGCAAACGCTACTCCACTCCTTTCGTGATTTTGTTGAGGGTCACTTTGTCAGATATTATGGGTGGGAAGGCACAAATATTTGTGCATTTTTTTGATATGAGGAAAGGTTAAAGTGGCAGTTTTAGTCTCAGAACTCTTTTATACTCTTAATATCGTCAAGAACACCAAAGAGCTTTTATTTATGGGCATACAGTAATGACCACATTAGAATTTAAAATTGACAATATTAAAAAATAGTTCTGCATTTACTTATCTAAAAAATAAGAATAAAACCCATTACATATTAACATAAATAATGTGCTTTCTTTTTTTAAAACAAACAAACAAACTATATTTTCCAAAACTAAACCATTGCATGAGAAGTGACATTGTTTTACGTTTTTGCATATATATTTAAAGTCTGACTTAATTAAGACAGCTGGATTTTCTTATCTGCTTCTGCATTCCAGTCTGTTGTGCTGCAGATGCTGTCTTGGTTGAAGTATTTGAAGAAAAGCTGGGCTTACACAAATATGTAGGTGTAAAGGGAAGAAGTATTTTAATAAACTATTCAGATAATTATGAATAGTCTGCTTTGCTATAACACCAAAACTCAACACTTGTTTCTTCAAGGTAAGTTGCAATATGGTATGTAAAACCACACCAGCGAACTTTTGGGACTCTGGTACATAAAAATGCATTATTCTATATTGCACTTTGAGTGGCTCTTTCATGCATACATGATTCTGTATCATGCACTGGCTATTTGGCAAATACTTGTTCACTGAATAATAATGGTCTTCCAAATGGTGGCACATTTCATGATACAATGTCACTAAATCATAGCTGTTAATATCACTACATATTCAAGGATTGGGGAGCTGTCAAGCTCCCAGGGGCAGATTCAAGGTTTCAAAATTTCTATTTTTCTCTGGATAGCTCAAATTTTATCAATGGCAACAAATCCTGTCTGTTGTTTTCCTTAACACCTGTTAAATACCCAAGTCTGAAACTGATAGTTTGTGTCATATTCTTTCTTTCAAGTAGAAATGGTGATCACAGAAAAAAAAAAAAAAACCCACCTAGTTTAGTCTACAAGTCAAATAATCACTAAATGCTTTTCCTCTGGAGAACCGTTACACTTGCATGTAAGGGAGAAGTGCCTTATGTGAATGTCTTAATCAGGGTTCTCTAGGGAAAAAGAACTGGCAGGAGATATCTGTAAATAGTATGAGGTTTTATGAAATTGTCTCACATGAGTGTAGGAATGCACAAGTCCAAATTCTGTAGAGCAAGCTGCAAGTCAGGGACTCTGATGTAGGTCCTCAAAGAATTCCCCAGGAGACACTGGCTGTCTAAAGTAGAGATGGGAATTCTCTCTCTGAATGCTGAACTCACTTCTTTTAAAGCCTTCAACTGATTGGATGAGACATTACTCATTGCTGATGGCAATCCTCTCCATTGATTGTAGATGTAACCATCCATCCATGCAAGCAACTCACTCATGATTAAAGTCCATGATATGCCCTTGTATTATAATTCACCCAGTGCTTGCTTGACCAAACCACTGGGCACAATTACCTGGCCAAACTGACACATGAGCCTAACCATCACAGTCTACCCATTGTCAGCTTGGCAGCCATACACATCACTTTAAACCATACTTAATTTCTAAATAAAAACAATAACAGAACTACATATTTTTTGCCTAACAATAGCCAACTGTCCTATGAACAACCAGAAACACACTAAATCCCTCCAGATTAGGGTGCAAGTCCTTGGGTAATATTCACTCTTAAACCTGACATCCTTAAATACTATGACACGAAACTAATACACCTTATGTCATATGATAAGGGGAAAAGATAGGGAAGAAAACAAAGGTGTTCCTTTTATGTACATATACAAACATATATATAACAAAACAAGGAAGAAATATTCATGACCATGACAGTCCTCATTTCTGTAACTGGTCATGTGGTCAAAGTTTGTATTTTTCACCATCTTCTTCCACTACCCCTTCCATGTTCCCTTTACCCTCAGCAATCACCTCAGCTGGCCATGGTTCTTTGCTTGGTGGGGTGACCCAAACCTTCATTCCTGAAGTTCCTGGGACACTGCTACTCCTTCCAGGATTGGGGAAGGCAGAGACCTCGGCTGCAGAGATTGGCAGCCAACTTGCTTTGTCATGTGGCCAGACAACAGGATCAATAGGAGCTGACTTTGGTGAGAAAGCACCTCTGATGGTGCCTTGATTTGGACACATCATGGCATCGGAACTGTAAGATTTTACCCTGGATAAATCCCCTTTATAAAAGCCAGCCCACTGTTGGAACCAATTTCTGTTTTAGTTTGCCAAAAAGCAGCCAGTGCAAAGTACCAGAAATGGGTTTCATCACACAGTGTAAAAGTTCTGTATGCAAGGTGTGAAATTTAATAAAAATAATAAATTTTACGACTTCACTAAGAATGTTCTTAAGTGAAAACAGCTTTTTTTTTTTTTTTTTTTTTAACCGTTGAAAGCATATCTGTGAAGAATGCAATGACCACTAATTCGGTATGGGACTACTGTCTTGATTTATACTAACGTGTCTAGTGCTCTTGCTTGTCAGTATAAAAGGCAAGTGAAATGTCTTTATTAGTAGGAAAATAGTTTTGACCTTGTGCACCCCATGAAAGGATCTCAGGGACCCACCCCCACCCCCAGAGGTCCAAAGACCATCCTTCAGGAATCAGTGTTAAAGGATATAGGTCATGCTTTCTGCTACCTTTAGGGAGAATATGAAGTTGTCTGAGACCCAGTCTGGAAGAGCTAAATATTTGGTAGGACAGACACATACACAACTAAAATTCATGCCAGACGTTGGGTACTACAGATGCGGAGGAGGGAGCAATTAGTTTGGCTTGGGGAGGTCGTGGAAGGCTTCTCAGAAAAGGTCATTTGTGCCAGGCCTTGGCAACCATATGTAAGCAGAGCCGTGAACCGATACCCAGGCAGATGTCTGAACCTTTAAGGAGCTGCAGGGAGCCTGGGAGAGCTGGACTGTAGGGTGCTTCAGAGTAGGTGCTGGATGAAACTGGAAGGGCAGGTAGGGAGCTGGTTTGAGGAGGACTGTGATGGCTTTGTGAATACCTTGTTTTATGTTGTATTGAGCAGACACATCGATTTAGCCTCAAGCAGTGGCTCTAAAAGTGTGGTCCCTGGGCCAGCACAATCCTATGACCTGGGAACTTGTTAGAAATGAATATTCTCAGCTCAAACCCTGAGAGTGTGGCCCAGCAATCTGCATTTTAACAAGCCCTTCAGGTGATTCTGATACATGGGAAAGTTTGAGAACACTGGCTGAGAGCCTAGCAGGGGTCCGTGAGCTTGAATTGAAATAAAAAAAAACAGCAACATTATTCTTGTGGGGATGTGAGGTGCAGGCGTGATATATTTATTAAATAATACACAGTATAGTGTGGACTTAGTAAGGGGTCTGTGGTTTACCCCTGACAGGCAAAGGGGTCCCTGGAAGAAAAAAAGGTTAAGAACCCTTGGCCTAGAGTATGTTTCTTTAAAGAGAGGTCCCACCTGCATCAGAATCACTTTGGTGGGGGGGAGGAAGAGGTGCTGATTGTTAGGCCTGCATATTCCTGGGCCCTCCCTTAGAGCTGCAGAGCCAGAACCTCTGGGATGGGGCCCAGGAAACTGGATGTTTGCAAGCTAGCCAGGTCGTTATGATTGGAGTAGGAGAATCACTGCCCTGGAGGGGATTAGGCTGAAGGAAACCTTCCCAATGTTCAACAAATACTGCATTTTGGAGGAAGGAATGTAAACTTAACATCTGCCCTAACTTCCATTGCAAGTAACTGTCTACTTATTTGCATTTTTACAGGGTCATATGTGAACCAGGAGTTCTCTGTAGATTCACCATGTACATCCATCATGCTTTTCAGAAGCTTCTTTATAATTTTTTATGATCCTTACAAGTTGTGGTGTGGAGTTAGGAGATGGGAGCAAAGTAGGCGTTTAAAGAAATAAGTAATTGCAAAGCACAATGAGATATTCTGACAGGGAAGCTGCCTAAATGAAGACACACATGATAATCACCTAAGAACAGCTAGGTATCTAGTGTTTTTCTCCAGACTAAGTATATGCTCAAAGACACACACAATCCCTTAAGCAGTTACTCTAATCATACATGTTACTTTCTCCATCTCCAGAGTAAATTTAAGGGCAATTTAGCAGGATGCTAAATGGACAGTAATTTTTCTGGCACTTCAAAATTATAAAGTATCCCACATAGATCTGTGGAAGTGAAGGAAAAATACAGTAAGGGGATTTAACTAATCTATATGAGCCTAATGAATGAATATTAATTTATGGCATTTGGCCAGACAGTGTGTCTGGAGATGTTCTGTGCAACTGCACATGGATGGGGCAGGATGGGAAGGGCTGGGGAGAACTCACCAGGAGAAGGGAAGAGTTCAAGGAAGAGGGGATATTTGAATCTTGCAGATTTGTTTTGCCTTCCTTCTCCCAAATGGAAAATAAAAGCCTTTCAAGATGCTTTGAAATAAACCTTGTAAATGAACAGAAAAGACAAGTTATTCTGCAGTGCCTGGATACTGGCTTTAGTCTGAAAGTGGCTGGATTTTTCTTCTTTAGTTTTGTAAAGCACTTTGAAATAAATGTTTTCCTAAAATCCGAAAATAAGACAAGACTGCATGTTCAATCCCCGAGTCTTTCTCCCTGCTGTATTGGTGAGAGACCGTCTAAATAAAAATGCTTTTGTGAGCAGATAAACTTAAAAAAAGCCCATTCCTCATTTGGAGGTAAGTTTCATAAAACTGCAATAGAGTCTTTTAAAAGCTGCAGGAAACTGAATTTAATTTAGGCTTTCAGATGAGGACCCCCACAATGCAGAGAAAAGGTGTTGCACTGGGGCTGGGGAAACGAGGAGGCAGGGACACTTCATTCAGAAGTCTATGCTTCTTGGAGACATTCTATGGTCCTCTGAGTATTGGGACACTGGTTTCTGAGGTGCCTGGCAGAAAATGAAACTACCCCACCCATTGCTTTAACTGATTCACAGTTGTCGCAAGCACCTGCAGGACATCCAGAGTTGGCCCCAGAGCACGGGCTGCCTACGTGCACTAAAAATGGTTGAAAGGCATTCTTGGCCTTTAATCTAAATGAAAGGTCTGCCCATGACAGTTCAGAGACACATACTCTTTTAGGAATCATTTGGAAAGAATGTTCTCGTACCTTCGCTGAGGAAAGCATGTTCCAGCCCACTGGAACTCCGTGTGTTCTTTGCTTCAGACTGTCCACGTTGGTAAGATTCACGGTGCTTCCCAAGTGGTAATGGGACCGCCATTTATGCTGATGGCCAATTATCCAAGCCCTGATAGTAATTCTCCATTTGAAAGGAGTTGTTAAGTAAACATGTGCCTGATGTTGTTTTCTTACCAATACCTGCGTTGCTTCAATGAGTATCCCCTTAAAATTTCATACCATTATGAAATTTTTTTCTAATACAACTGAGATTTATTGTGAACTTTCCATATGCAAAGCACTGTGTGTGCTAGACTCAGGGGAAGATTCCAAAGAAAAGGAGCTCTGTTCTCCTCCCTTGGGAATCTCTAATTTAGTGGAGGAAACAAACAAGTTTGTAAACAAATCTAGTACAAAGCAGATTCTGATAGGTGTTATAATAGAGGTGGAAAAACTAGACAAAAATCATATTAACACTATCTCACAAAATATATAAGCACATGCACAAAGTGTACATACAGACCCATTCGCCCAACAAGGAGTGAACTGTACCTCTCTAAAGCAAGTCCTGTTAATTCACAATGTATACATCGTTATCCAGTAATTTTTATCATGTTTTAACCGTGGGAGATGTGAGGCACATCCTTCTAGTGAATACCTGCTTTTTTTGGAGTACATAAAATCATATTCAGGAAATTTATTTACTATTCAATGACACTAGAGAAATACCCTATAAGACAAAATTTAAAAAAGTCACATACATGTTATCATCTAAAAATACTGTTCCCCAAATCCAGATCCAAACATTTCTAGTCAACAAGCTGAGATAAATGCATAATACAAATAGGATTAATGAATGTGATACATTCAATCAAACATGAAGTCCTCGGGGAATCTAATGCAGCCAACCTGAAGGTGGGAGCAAGGTGAATGGGAGGTACGGGTAATATTTGGGGCAGTCTTGCAGATCCTATGGAGTGAGCCAGGGGGAAACTCTGAGATAGAAATTCTCAACGGCAGCAGCATCACCAAATGCTCACTGAAGTCCCCTTAGTATAATGTATTATATTGGGATACAAAGGCAAGGAGACACAACAAGAGACACCTGCCCTCCAAGAGTTCCCAATATACTGGGGAAACAGATCAAAATGTGCCAAAGGATAGATGAATGAGGAAGAAGAGCAATGCCCCAAGAGGGTCAAGGTAGGAGAGTTTCAAGAGCAGGGATGGCGGGGGCTGTGTAGTGGCTGGGAGAAGGCTTCTAGGAGAAGGTAGGATTTGGGTTAGTCGTTCTGGACTAGGCAGGAATGAAACAGGCAGAAAGGAGGGCCAAGCATTCCCCTGGAGTGTGCACTCCACCAACATCCACACCACATTTTGCATCCAACTCGAGAGGAGGCTGTGAACCCCCTACCGTCCCAGGGACTTTCTAGGAGTCCAGAAACCCGAGGTTAAGATGCCCTGCTCCAGCACTTAGGAAATTGCAGTGTTGTGTGCTCTTTGAGCAAAATAGGATTCCTTTTCTGCTAATAGAGTAGGAAGCAGCACACAATGCTGGGTAGTCAGAAAAATCCTTCTGCTACCCAAATTACTTAATGGTAAAAACTAATTACTCAAGCATAAAAACACCCCTTTGTAGTTGCCCTGTTTTCTTTCACCATTCTTTGCTTCTTGGAGCTTAATTTTGCATATTTATAAGTGATGATTGTAGCTGTATTTACATTAAAATGGTTGCTTGCTACTTTTTCTTGTTAACAGATGTGTCTATTTGTTTTTCTTCCTGCTTCTCAAGAAATGAAACGACAGGCATTAATAATTAAATTATAATGTTCTAGAAATAAAATACGGGTACAAATACCTTATATTTTTTGAAGTTCCAGTGTTCCAAACACCTCTACCTAACTCTTAATAAAAGAATGAAGTAGTTTGTGCTGAGATTATGAGAATCATTTCAGTGTAAAACTCTTATTCTTAAGAATTTAATGTTGGGTTCGATTTTCAAACACTAAATATCTGTATTCTACTGCTCATAAATTTTTCATCCCATTAAATAATTATCTTTTAAATTTTTTCTTGTGTAATAGTTTATTCTTGCTCAATGATATTAGTTTTGGGAAAAAATATTTCTGGTTAGTTATCACGACCTAGACCTCACTGAGGAGGAAAATGTGGTATTTTTTCACTATTTTGTTCAAGGTTATATTGGTCTCAGCAAATGTGCATGATACCAGTTGACTTAAGACATACCACATGATATTATGCAATATTATAGTCAGCAAATCCAGTATTACCAGTGTGACAGTATCTCCACAAAGGGAAACCACACTTCTCCTGAAGCAAACACTCATTTTTGAGATTTAGAGACGTCATTTGTAGCAATTTAAAGGAGAGCTGTGTCTTGGGCCAATTACCATTAAGATGATTCACCACTTGGAAAATGGCTGCTACTAGGAACAGTGGCAAACAGCGCAATGTAGTAGGAATTAAGCCATTCCACCCTGCTCCCTCACCCCCGGTCCCCAGCATCTTTGAGTAACGTGCAGAACAAAAAATCTGACACTCACCAAGCGTTTCATTCAGAACAAGTAGGAAAAGACTGGAGTGTGCACAAAACTGTCTACGTAATTTGTGGGGTCCCATGAGAAATGAAAATACTGGGCCTCTTGTTCAACAATTATTAAGAATTGCAAGAGGGCAAGAGCAGAACATTGAACCTAGCGTGGCCCCTTCTAAACCCAGGATCCTGCATGACTGCCTTGGCTTTATCCGTAAAAGAGGCTGATTGAACTAACCCACCTTTAAGCAACCTTCTAAATTCAACATTTTATCATTTTCACTATTGCTTTCTTAATAGTCTTTTATTCTACAAGATTAACAGATGATTTCCCTGAAAGGCATTTCTTCCATGCCCTCCACTGATATTTCTATCACAGGCAACACCCATTCCCATACTTTCTCAGAGTCATTCTTAGCTTATTTCTTTTCCTCAGCTCCTGTTTTTCAACATGTCACTGAGTCTTGCCATTTACAATGTTTTTCTTTTGTTGTTCATGTCTTTCTTTTCAATATCATGGTTAAGACCATATTCTAGATCCTGGGTTGTTACAAGCAACTTTTAACTGGCTTTAGCTTTTGCATTAATTATCTATTGCTGTGTAACAATCATTCCAAAATGTGTTATCCTCACAGATTCTGGGTGTCAAAAATTCAGGAATGGCTTAGCTTGGGGGTTCTGGCATGGGATCTATCACATAAGATTTCAATCAAGTCTCCCCAGAGAAGGAAAGTTTGACTGGGGCTCCACTTCCTATGTGGCTCACTATTAGGCCTGGCAGTCTGGCAATGAGAGGTCATTTCCTCCTCACGTGAGCCTCTCTGTAGGGTGACTTGAGGGTTTGCATGACATAGGGGCTGGCTCCCCCCTTATTGAAGGGATCTGAGAGAGTGGTAGAATCTATACTTTTGATAACCTAGCCAAAGAAGTCACGCACCATCCCTTCTGACATATTCTATTTGTTAGAAATGAGTGGCTTAATTCAACCCACATTCAAGGGATGGGGTTAAGTCTCCAACTTTTGAAGGAAGAAGTGTTTAAGGAATTTACAGACATATTTTAAAACCAGCACACCTCCTTTTCTCTACCTACTGTAAGCCACCTTACATGTTCCTTCCAAGTTCAGCTTCTTAAAGCAAGGCTTTAATTGATTCAGTCTGTTATCAGAAAGTCCTTAATTTTAAAGTGCAAAAGATCAAGTAAAAATAGCCCTTATCTTTCTACCCAATACTTCTGTAATCCAGTCCCTTCATACTTCTTGACCTTGTGATTCTCTCCAGCGAGGCCTCCCCACTCACCAACCCCAAACTCACCTGGGTCATATCCAGGTGTGGACATCATGCTTTTGTCCACACTGTTCCTCCCAGTTCAAATGTCCTCTGCTTCAGCATCTTCCAGGTTCAGAATAAAACCCATTCGACCATCCTTCAAATTTGGTTCAAACTTCATTCCTGTCTCAAGTCTTCTGGAATACAGATGTGCACAGTGTTTCTACCTTTACTTTTATTTTGTAGTCATTCAGTGAAGGTTTATTAAACATCTGCCTGTGAGATTTCAAGCAATGTACTCAGGGTTGGGGCTATAAGGCAAACTTTAATTTTAAAGTTTTGAGTATTCCTGTTTAATATTCATAGGTGCCTCACTTACCTTTCTTGTTGACAGTGTCTTCTTCATTGTACCTTGTCCAGTGCTAGGCATATGATGGGTGTGGTAAATTGAATTATGTGCCCCAGGGGGAAAAAACAAACAAACATGTTCTTAATCCTATTCTTGTGGGGATGAGTCCATTGTAAATAGGACCTTCTGAATATTTTTAGATAAGTTGTGACCCAACTATATCAGGTGGATTTTAAGCCTCCTATCACTAGAGGCCTTATAAAAAGAAAGCCACAAGGAGGAGATGAAAACTGGAAGTCAGAGGGAACCTGGAAGAGAGGACATTGCATGTGGTGGGAAAGCCAAGGAACCCAAGGATTGCTGGCCAGCAGGACTACTACCAACCCCCCATAGGAAGCAAGTCTTCCAGACTTCAAAGACATTAGCCAATAAATTCTCGCTGTTGTCAACCCATTGAATAGTATTTATCTTAGCAGCCTGGAAAGGAAGACACTGGGTAAATGAATATTTTACAATAGATAAATAGATTCTCTACTGAGAAGTGACCAAGTTGCTTTTTTTTTCTTAAAAAAAAAAAAAAGATAGCTGCTTTGAAGCATTTGAGGGAATTAAAACTATTTTGTCTTAAGCTAGAGATATGATACTTAAATACTAAGCTAATCATAAAAGCAGAAAAGGTAATAACTTCAACTTGATAATTGGTTTTCTGCTACCTTCTTTAGCTTATCCTCTGACCTTATATCTGGTTATCACATTGCCATCCTGGATTGATCTCTTTTTGATATTTAAACTAGCCCTTTATGAATTCTGAATCCTTATACAATATATTCAAAGGAGAAAGCCCTTCTCTGAAAGCTTTATGAACTCCTTCACAACCCCCTACCTGACAATTCCTGCGATTGGCTGCAGATGCCCCAAATGCCTCTTGTTTTGACTTTTTATAGATACTAAAAAGACTAAAGAACAACTATTCATAATGAAACATTTTAGCTGGCTCAACTCTGCCTTCATTAATGTTCACTAAAAGCTTATGAACTAGCCATGTGTGTGACTCCAGAAAACCTTTGGCCACATGTACCTGAATCATTTCACCTAAGGAAGAGAACAAGTTACGAGAAAAAGTGCTGGGTGCAGATCTTACAGCAAATGATCAAATGAGGGATTTTCTGTTGTGTAGAGTTTGATTTTGTGGGTTTTTTTTTTTAATTTTAAAAAAATTTATTGATGTGTATCACTCATACATGAACATACATAAACAATAAGTGTATAGCAATAGTTGTGACCTTACAAAACAAACATATATAACATTATACAGGGCTCTCATACCTCACCCTACCACCAATACCTTGCATTGTTGTGAAACATTTTTAACTAAAGATTAAAGAACATCCTCAAAATATTACTAACCAAAGTATTTTTCCCCCAACCCACCCTATTATAATTATTAATTTTATATCATCTTTATATGAACATACATAAACAATAAGTGTATAGTAAAAGTTGTGAATTTACAAAGCAAATATGCATAACATCATACAGGGGTCCCATACATCAACCTTCCACCAATACCTTGCATTGTCGTGAGACATTTGTTACAAATTATGAAAGAATATTGTCAAAATCTTACTACTAATTATAGTCCTTATCTTACATTTGGTGTATTTTTTCCCCAACCCAACCTATTATTATTTTTAAAATATATTTTTATGACAGAACTTGTAAACTTACAAAACAATCATGCACATGTGCAAAATTCCCAAACAGCACCCCTCTATCAACACACCACACCCTGGTGGAATATTTGTTACAGATTATGAGATAATATCATCTGATTATTACCAGGTCCACAGTGTACATTTGACATACTTTTCCCATACTCCCCCATTATCAACACAGTACATCTTTGGCATAGATGCAAGAATATTACAGTGTTGCTGTTAACCACAGTCCATAGGTCACTCCAGTTGTGTTTTCCCATGCTTCTCCACATTTCCGCCACCCGGCAATACTGATGTACATCTCCTCTAGCTCACAAAGGACACTCGTGTACCATCAACCAGTATTCTCATCCACCTCTGGGTTTACTGTGCTATTCAGTCACTAGATTATTCTCTAGCTTTCTGTCAATTGGCATTTACATCCCTAGACTACCCTTTTCAGCCACATTCCCATTTATAAACCAGCTGTTACTCACTATAATGTGTTACCATCAACTCTGTACATTTCCACACTTTTACAGTAAAGCTAGTGAAAACTTCTACATACATTAAATATCAGTAGCCCATCTCAGTCCTCCTCTTATCTCCTTTAAGAATCTACCACCTACTACAAGGTCTTGAAGATATTTTCCTACATTTTCTTCTAGAAGTTTTATGGTTCTTACTTTTATATTTAGGTATTTGATTCATTTTGAGTTAATTTTTTATAGGGTGGTGAGATAGGGGTCCTCTTTCCTTCTTTTGCTATGGATATCCAGTTTTCTCAGCACCATTTGTTGAATGGACTGTTTTGCCCGAGCTAGGTGGGTTTGACAGGCTTTTCAAAAATCACTTAACCATAGATGTGAGGGTGTGTTTTTTAACCATCAATTCGGTTCTATTGGTCTATGTGTCTATCTTTATGCCAGTACCATGCTGTTTTTATCACTGTGGCTAAGTAATAAAACAAAGTCTGGAAATAGAGTTCTCCAACTTCACTTTTCCTTTTTAAGATGTTTCTGGCTGTTCAGAAACCCTTACCTTTCCAAATAAATTTGATTATCATGTTTTCCATTTATTTAAAAAATGTTGGTGGAATTTTTATCGGGATTGCATTGAATCTGTATATCAATTTGAGTACAATTGACATCTTAATGATACTTAAGTCTTTCAATCCATGAGCATGGAATGTTCTTTCAATTATTTAGGTCTTTTTAAAATTTCTTTTAACAATGACTTGTAGTTTTCTGAGTACAAGTACTTTAAATCATTGGTTAAGTTTATGTCTGAATATTTGGGTTTTATCTGTCATATTTTATTTTCACCCCTCTTTTGATGCTTTTAGTTACTTTTATTTATATAATCTTCATTTTTAGATTCTCTTCCAGGCCTCTCTCTCCTGTTTTTACTTTTCAGGCTGTTGCACACCCTCTAGTATTTCCTGCCAAGCAGGTCTCTTGGTTACAAACTCTCTCAGTTTTTGTTTATCTGTGAATATTCTAAATGAGAAAGAGAAGAGAAGGTTGTGAGTCATCACCCATATGGACATAATCTATGGTAAAGTGATAGAATATAGTTGCATATTGAAGGATAGGACAGGTGGGTTGACCCTCATTTTTGAAAGACAATCTTGCCGGATATAAGATTCTCGGCTTGAAGTTTTTCTCTTGCAGTATCTTAAATATGTCATACCACTGTCTTCTTGCCACCATGGTTTCTGGTGAGACATCAGCACTTAATCTTATTGGGTATCCCTTATATGTTATGCATTGCTTTTCTCTTACTGCTCTCAGAATTCTCTCTTTGTCTTTGGCATTTGACATTCTGATTAGTATGTGTCTTGGAGTGGGTCTATTAGGATTTTTTCAGATGGGAGTATGTCATGTTTCTTGGACATGGATATCTATGTCCTTCAATAGGGTTGGGGAATTTTCTACCATTATTTTTTCAAATATTCCTTCTGCTCCTTTTCCCTTCTCTTCTCCTTCTGGGATACCCATGACACATATGTTTGCATGTCTCTTGCTGTTCTTTAGTTCCCTGAGACCTTGTTCAAGTTTTTCCAATCTTTTCATCTGCTCTTTTGTATGTCCACTTTCAGAGGCCATTTCTTCAAGCTCACCCATCCTTTCTTCTGCCTCTTCAAATCTGCTATTATATGATTCCA
>JAQZBX010044110.1:0-21458 GCA_029593785.1 Cabassous unicinctus
TTCAGGTCATAAATAATAACTATTCTGAATTTCCATCAGTTATGTAGAATTTATTGTCTTGATATATGACATTCATAGAATCCAAATGAGATGGCCCAGAAGAGTATTGTCTGTAGTCTACCAAGTTCCCTTGCATGCAATGCTATGTATGAATCCTCATTGCAACAAAAGTTTCCACACCTATTTTTACTAAAGAAGAGGTAAATTAGTACATACTTATTTATATACGGTTGCTTATATAGGAATTAATATTCTTATTTAATATTTAAATGGAATGTATTTCAATTATGTAGAAGGGCATGGAGTTATAAACATAAAATTATTAAGATATAAAGAGATCTAGAATATTCAATAAGTATTTGTGTGTGTGCATGTGCATATATGTGAATTTCTAAATCATATACTCCATGAAATTCCACAATGGAGAATCAGCATTATTAATAGAAACATATATAAACAAATAAATGGCAACTTTGATAGATATATAGAAATCCATTTTTAAAGCATTTTAAATTTGGGTAAGAATTTGGTTGGCATATTCTCCCTCATTGCATAAGCAAACTGGAGAGAATTTGAGATCAAAACTGGATCCAATTCTGGTTCTGTCACTTACTAGATATTAGTGATTTTAACCCTCTGAACCTATAACTTCTGAATACAATAGATGTAAAGAAATATGGGTTTTTACATGATATATATGAGATAATATATGATAAGTATTTAACAAATGTCTGAGCAGGGGTCATCAATGGATATTTGTTGTGACCTTGGCCAACTTCATCATCACCATTGTCATCACCATCAGCATAATCACCATCATTGTTATTCACAAGCTTGTCGTGAAATAATATGGTACAGTGATGTAGTTTTCAAAATTTCCTCATACACCCATTTTATTCTCACACAAGCTCTTCCAGGTTGCTAGTACAGAGGTAATGATTATTTCACTGAAAGTTTAGTGCTACTTTCAAGAAATATAAGATAACTTCATTAAAATAAATGCTAAATAAATAAAACACAATAAATTGGTACAATTGTGCTTAGAGAATGGTGAATGACAATGAAACAGTCACTATTCCATCCCCACTATATCCAGAAAAATCTTTTAAATTTAGAAAAATTTCATTTCTCCTCAGACAGGTAATTTTATACATTCTTAATTTACATTTAATAAGTTTCATTTTAATATTTTCATATGTATCTAGAAATATAGAGTAAATATATATTAGATCTAGTTATTTAATTAGAAAGAGATAATACATTTAGGTAAATTGCAAATAAAAAGTAGTAATATGATAGCCTTGGATGCCTTATACCACACTTTGCTACTAAGCAGAAAAATAAATTCAAGGAGAAAATAGGAAATATTCCTCTAAACAAATTGTTATTAGGCACTGGAATTCTGAAGTGTTAGATTTATTTATCTCATTGACTGCATCATTCTGTGTGAGCCAGTTAAATCTGATGCCAGTATGAGGCTGCAGCCTCTTCCAGTCAGTTCATCTCTGTTCCAATCCAGAAAACATATTAGTTATCTCCAAAACACTTTTTTTTGTCTTCAGCTCATACTCTAAGATTTCTGTTGCATAGTGTTGCAAAAAGGAAGCCAATGACTCTCCAACTGAATTTCAAAATTTCAATGCTGATCTGTACCACCTTTCATGCTACTCTTTCCTTAAACTGATCACATTAAATCCAGAAACGTTTAAATTGAGAAAGTAATCCAAAAGATCAAGACAAAGGTCAAATGCATATGTGATCACATCACATGCCTACATGAAAATACTTCTGTTCCTGGAGAATACAAATCCATGCTACTAACACCATATTAAGGCATTCTCAACTAGGCTGCACTCTCTTCCCAATCCCCAGAGAATTCATTACAGCTTCTAAACACAACACATTTTCTCTTCAATTAAAATTTCTATTTATCCTTCAAGCTCTCCTTAAGTAAAATTGTTTCCTGCATATTTATTTTACTTAGATTATGGCCAAACATTTTTTCTTACATTTAAGGTTCCATTTTATCTCATATAAACTTTATCATATATTTATTACAAAGTTTTATAATTCATTTTCAAGTGGCCACATTTTTATGTATATGCTATTGTTGAGGGTAAGGCAGAGCTTTATTCACCATAAATTCGGGAAATTAGATCATACATAAAATCAACCATTCACTATATTTTCAATATCACTACTTTTCATCATCATTTCATGGTCAATTATTCACAGTCACGCTAGTTCTTTAAAAAACTGTAAAATAATATATTTCAGGTTTAAAAAGATCTTCATGTCTTGAAAAGTATACAATTTGTCATGAAGTCCTTTCATTTTTAACTTTAAGATATATATAGTGTTATATATATAAAGTTTTTAATATATACATAAAATAATTGTATATATTTTAATCCAATGTTAACGAATAAAATTTTCTTCTAAAAGTCTGATGTTTAAAGAGATCCCAAAATTCAGCAATGGCTCATTTGAATACTTAAAAATGAAATTCTAAATTAACTTTACTGAAAGGTCATTTAGCTACTGGAAGAGAATCTCATTTCTTATGTGATGAATAAAATTAAAAATATGATTAGTACCGTTTAATATCTTTCCACTTTACAAACTGTCTGCTTTGGTCATCTAACAGCCATCCTATAGTCATCATATGATCAAAGTCATTTTGTGAGTAAACATCCTTGGTGTTTTTCTAACTAAAGAACATATTCATCTCTCATCCCTGGACTTGATATTTTAGATAACATCACAGAGACTAACCAACCTCCAGAATCCAGAGTTCTTTACCTGGAGTTGCATCACTTGTTTTGTTTGTGATCTCTTGATAATGCCCACTGAGACATGGTCCAAATTACTTGCTTTTTTGTGATGTCTTGAGAATGTCCACTGAGAACTGGACAATGTAGAATAAGTCACTGATACAGCATGGCCTCAGGCCCAGTTTTCTGAAGAATTAAGATGTTCTTTCTTGATATTTTCACATATGTTTTAAAGGTCAGTTCAGTTGGGGAAAGATACACATAAATAAGTATGTGTGTATATACAAATATATATAAGGTATACATTATATTTGAGTTCTGATATTTTTTCTTCATGTTTTCACACATGTTTAAAGGTCAATTCAGTTGGGGAATGATACACATATGTATGTGTGTATATACATATATAATGTATACGTGCATATATCAGTGGGCTGATATTCATAAAATATCACACAATTTGGGATAAATCACTATTTTAGGTAGTATATATTTTGTTTTGGAAATGAATTTTAAATTATTACAAAAATTAATGCTAAAATTGGTCATGAAAAAGATAATGTTATTCACATTAGTGGAATAATATCTAGAAAATATGCAGTAAGGTGGAGAATATACCTTAAATACTCTTAGTTTTCTCATGATATTCAGTAACTGATTTAATTATATGTGCCATTTAAGAAGGAGTAATGTAGTGTCAGTTTTAAAGTATTTGTTTTTAATTAGTTTTGGAAATATTTGAATTTTAAGAATTCCCAGCAAAGAAAATCACTCTAAAGTCAAAGTGCACTGATTTTGAAACTATCTGACTTTGAAATACTTGTGATTCCATGTGAAGATTAAAACAAAAACTTCCATTGAATATGTAACTATGACCCACACCTAGTGGACTCAGGGCACACTGTTATGTCATCTTTAAAGACACAAAGCATTTGTGATGAAAGAGACTTATTGCCACGTGGAGGGAAAGGGAGCTTGGACAACATTTCTACAGCACTATAAGTGATTTTTGCACTGCTTGTTTGGATCTTGAACAGAGGTATATCAAGATGGAATTGGGGGTTTCAATTCAGAGCAGAATCATCCTCAGGGGACCCACAAGGACCAATATATGGGCAGCCAAGAGAATAGGCTGACAGGATGGGTGTGAATTTAGTTAGATATGTACTGAGAAAACATATTAGATATGTACTGAGAAAACACTTTCCAACCCTTCCCCTCCCCAAAAACCCAGGGAGCCAAAAATAAAGGGCTTCTGAGATATCTCAGTTCTCCCCAAGATGCTAAGGAATGACTTAGGAATTGCGAGCTGACAGGAGACATGAAAACACAGAGTAGTGACATGCAAATGGCATTTGTTTCTACATGAAGGAAAAATATATCTTATATATGATATGTGTATATATATATATATATACATATCATGTATATATCTTATATATACAGCCCTCTTGAATAAAGAAATGTGGGTAGTATATATAAGATTTCTATGATCAGTCTAAATGTAAATTGTTTATTAAATCACATAGTTCCTTAACTGAACAATCAAATTTACCTATTTTGATTTTTAAAAGCCGTGACCCAATGATGACAGATACATGTGACAAACATTTCTTTTCACCAATTTTTGTAAAGGATCTGTGAATTTATATACTAAAAATATTCTCATGCGCTTCTGTGAGAAAGTGTGTTCTACAATGTGAACTATGGTTCATGCTTAATGGCAAAACCCCAGGATGTGTTTACCAATTGCAATTAATGTGCCACACTAATGAAGGATGTTTATGTGGGAGGTGGTGGGAGGTGTGGGAGGTGGGACATGGGAGTCCTTATATTTTTTGTGTAACATTTATGTAATCTAATTATCTTTTTTAAAAAAATTAAAAAATAAAAAATAAAAAAATAAAATATATTCTTATGTCTGCTTTAATAGGATATACTTATTGCCATTCATAAATGTATGTACATATGGTTGAGATATATTTTGTTAATCAATGGTGACAGTCAATATTGGACAGGTTTTATTTCTCCCTCAAATCCATATATTTTTTGTGGACAATTAACACACTGATTCTAATAATTATGTGGAGTTACAAAGGTTAAGAAACAGACAAATGTTGCTTTAATGAACAAATATTTTGAAAGAATATAGCTTTTTTGCAAATTTTGGGCAAATGAATTAAAAAAGGCTAAGCCAGTGATAGTCAAAATATAGTGTTCCAGGAAGGTACATGGAAAAAAAAAGATGTTTTCATGGTTTCGTGATTATGTGCTTCATTATTAGGAATAAAGTATATATATAAAAGAAGAGATGAAATATCTAGTGGGTGGGGTTCATGGATATTTCTTTATGGGGATATCCTGAACTTACCCTTGATAAATGTGAGAAATATGAATTATCCACAAAAATTATTTTATGTGATGTTAGTGGGTAATGTCATAACTCAATTCATGAATGATTTAACTAGTCATCACTTGTTCAGAGTGATTCTATTTAGCATGAGAAGAACATACATTTTTAGGTAGAGATTTCTAGGGTATGATCCTAGAGATATGGAGATGGCTCAGCTAATAGAGAGAATCGTATCACTAGAGAAATGCATCACAAGGCATTTTTTCATTTACAATTCACTAGAATTGTATCACTAAGGAAAGTGATACCATTAAGCTTTATATTAGTAAAGACCAAATTTGAGCCAGTCTGGATTCACAGAGAGAAAGAAAAGAAACAGAGGATTTTGTTGCAGACTATAGTTATGGTAACACAATCACCTCCAGATTCCACTAGCTTGTGAGAAAAAAATGAAGACTGCTGATGGGAACCTACCCAGGAAGTCATGATCCTGTGAAATCTGAAAGCTAGAAGGCATTTGAGATGCTAACGAGATAGTGATAGGAGCAGATTAACTCACATATTTGGGGTCACACATGTTCATTACTGAATGGAAAGGAAGGGCTTTTCACCCATCTTTGGGTCATACTTGGTACCAAGCGCCAAGGGTACTAATGCTTACCCACCAGTTTCACAAACTGCTTCATGACAAGTTTCTCTCTTCTTCCAGACACAATCTCCATTCAAACAGAATCATAGGAAGCCCTAGTGGCTTAATTGAGGAATAGAAAGCAACTGATTTCCAATAGTCCAGCCCCCTTGTCTATTTTCCAATGTCTGGTCTAAAACTTATTTCTCCCATATTCCTGTAACTCATTCATAATGACCCATGTAAATAGGTATTGCTTGATTGAAAAGAAGGGCCAGAGGACATTAGTTTCACTTTTTGTTTCTGAAACCTCTTTAAATGTACCTTAGAAAGAAAAGGTTTCAATAGCAATTTTAGAACTAAATTATTCACTTTTCTGCCTGGCTTAGAGCTATAGCTAATGGCATCCACTCTAGACTCTGGGTTAGCTACTGTGACAAAAGGCTTTAACTTGTGAAGTGGTTATTTAAGAAGCAAGGCATGTTTGTAACCAGTAAGGTGACATGTATACAACAACAATAAATTCATATAGTTGCCACAGGGGAAAATCATATGGTTCTGTGTGCTATGTTTCAAAGATGGCAGCAGTGAGGTCTACATATGACTCATTTTCAGACATTTTATGCATTGTTCATGGTTGCCAGGTCTTCAAACTTTATTCACCTGCATTTCTGGTGATTCTCTAAGTCATTCAATCTATTTTAATATCAAACTTTCCTGCTTATATTGTACTGAATTTATTTATATGTTTTCATTTAAGCACCCATGCTGATAATATCAGACTCCAAATCCAATTTAAATTCATTTGTAAACCAATGATAGAGAAGAGTGTAGGAAAGAGAGAAAGAGAACCTGAAACAACAAGATGATTATAGAAATTGAGGAATAGGGATAATTCCTAAAAATGTTCAGTAGACAGGAATACAATTTTGTGATTAATAGGATTTGTGGGAATGAAAGAAAACAGGTTTAGGTAGATTTTCATTTACAAAAATGCCTCACATTTTTGTGTGATTTTTTGGACTTTGTTTCTCCCAAAATATAGTAAGTACTCAACAGATACTTGTTTATGGTACTTAAGTAGCAATATCTGTCTCTTTTTTATCCATATGTGAAAATTTACTAATTTATGTGAGATGAGGTAAATCTTCCAACAGCATGCCATGTTTATACCTTGCCACATCAGTAAAATATTATCATATCATTCCTTGTGGTGAAATATGTGGTCATATCATTTACATTAGAATAAGCAAATATAACTCATTTGCCATTCCCTAAATCAAGATTTTAACTAGTTAGTACTGGTGAAAACACTAAATTCTTGAAAACATCCAAATTCATAACATCTCTTTAAAACGTGGATCTTCTAAGCTTGAAAAAATCTTTATTTCCAATACTAGTACTGTGGTATTTTATCACTCAAAAGGTTTATATAATCCAGGATTTTTCTAAAATGTTCAATCTTTCTTCTTCTTTCCTCTTCTTAGAGAATGAATATTAAATCAGCATTATTCTCTACTGAGCAGTAATGTCCCTTCCCCTAGGTATACATTTATGATCATCATATTTTATTGGAAATAAGAGTAAAACTGAGCAGGTATATCTATTCAAATACTGATCTATGTAATTGTATTCCCTATTCCTAAATATTGCTCAGTAGAATTATGAAACTAGTCAGTTGAGAAAACAATTCCCATGGCAGAGATTATTTTATGTAAGGCTACCAGTGGCTACTTGGGTTTCAAATGTTGAATGTGTCCTGGGGAATGATTGAGGAGTGGCTTGGTTAATGTAAATGCACTCATTAGACTATAACGTCTAAAAATTATCTTATAAAGCAGTGTCTCATTCTTTTACAGCCTAGTTTTAATCTCCCCTTTTAAATTATTGAACCAGAAGTAGAATTGATAAAAAAATAACATAGGATTCAAAAACATACTTGCAGTATCCCTGTTATGAATGTCATAAACTTGTCACATTTCCACCATAGTGGTGTAAGGTTTTCTAAATTTTCAAGAAGTTATCTGACTAAACTTTATATCTATCAATTACTTTGAATTTTTGGAAATACAACAAAGAAATACAGATTCATATGGATTAAGACTAATCTATAATAAAAGTAAATCAAATATAATTTTGCTTTACTTTAGATACATATATCCTAAAATAGTTATTGCTCTTTTCTCTTAAATTAATCATATGGGAAATAAATTAATGTTGTAAAATTGTTATTCTGGGGATTATCTTCTATTTAGGCCATTTCCATATTCATTTGTACATATTAAATCAACCTTCTTATTGACAAGTTCTTAGTGGAAATTGTATGCTCTTTATATCTATGAAAACTATCAACAACAGAAAAATAAAATTATGGCTTAAGAATATCCAATTATTTTGTAATATCTTAATTTTTAAAATTTTTATGTAATTTCCTGTCGTCAAGCCTAGATCATATATTTCTTAATATTATATACTGCTTGAAGTAGAAACACTTTAAATTTGGGCACTAATGGAGAAGCTTTGTCTACATCTTTATAGAACAGCTTCTTTGAATCAGTCTTCTCAGGACCCTATCAAATCCTTTTTTCTCAGGCTGTAGATGATAAGGCCGAGCATGAGAGTGAGGATGGTGTAGAAGACAGACTGAACCTCATCCTCTTTGTAGATTGGAGGAATTGTGATCTTATAGGTATAAGCAGAGCATGCATAATAGAAAATCACCACAGTGAGGTGGATAATATATGTCAATTCCTTCCATTGATTCCAAGTGGAGAACAGCAAGGAGAGCCTAAGCATAGAAATATGCAATGTCAATGAAAGGTAACACAAGGAAGAAGGTAGTGCTCACAAATATTATGTATTCATACACCCAGGTTTAGCTAGAATTAGCATGGCTTTTCCATAGCAGAAGAAATGATTAATGACCCAGGATCTGCAATATGGGATGTAGAGTGCCTTTGCAGTGTGAGTACAGGTGTTGATAGGGCCCATTATCAAATATCTTGTGTTTATCAGTACACACATTCATTTGCTCATACATGAATCAGATAGTGGAGAGGAACACAAATAGCCACATTATAGTCAAAGGCCATAGATGTAAAGAGCAGACCTTCTGTATCTGCTAAAGTCAAGAAGAAACTCTGAACCCCACACCCAATGGAGGAGATAAACTTGTTGAAAAACAGAAAATTCAGAGCCATCCTAGGACAATGAGAGAAATGTAATATAGCTCCACGATGGGTAGTTAACTAAGTAGGTAACAAATGGGGGTTTCAAGATGGGTCTCCAGGAGAAGGACAAGAATCATGGAGAGGTTGCCAATCAGAGCAATGAAAAATTAGAATGATGAAAATGAAAAGGGGCAACCTCAATAAGATGAAATCAATTTGATTTTACTTTTCTTATACTATGTGAGTACAGATATCATCAAGGTCTGAACTTTACCTCAAATATATGCTTTGAAATGTAACATAGCATAAATAAGAAAACATTATTATGACACTTGGGGTCATTTTTCCTTCTATATTTATACTCTAAGAATTATGTCTAATATTGCAGCAATCTATTAACTTATACTGAAGAGCTATCTTTCCTTCTTGAGTGCTTCTTATACCTAGGAAGCCAAGTGAAACCTCCTACAAGTTAGGTTTGACTCTAAAGAAAATTTTGGCACATATGTTAAAAAATGTGCAATGAATAATTATTTCCAAATACCATTTAAACAAAGTTATATTAATTTGTGTTCTCAATTTTCAAGTTTCTCCATTGTGCATTCTGTTTTACTCTCACATCCAATTTCCAAATGCTCTACCTAAAGAAGAAACTTTACCTAAGCATCTCTATGCCACATTCATTGTAGCTTTCATGACTCTGCTCTTGCTTTCCCCAAAGAAAAATGGTATTCTGTTTATCTTCTTCTCTAATGCTTGTCTAACATTATAAATATTACTTACAGCATCTTCACTTACTCATTCTTAATTTCAGTAATTTTTTCTTGTATTAAAAGCTTTTCAAAATCCAGAGAAGTGTGTGAATTAAAGCATATATATTTAATACCCCTCCATTTTACATCTCAACTTATTTGATGATAAGGTAAATGGGTTATGAATCAAAAGAGATAGAAAGAAAGAAAGAGATGTAGAGAGGGAAGGAAGGAGGGAAAGTGGAAGGAAGAAAGGAGTTGAGAGAGAGTAGAAGACACATTGAGAGATAAACAGTTCAGGGTATTTGAAGGAAGGAATTTGGATGGAGGAACTCTCAAACAATAAAATGGATATAAGGAAATATCATCCTGAGAGATTCATGGTTGGCCATGTAGGAGTATTCTTCTCCCCAGTGGAGAATACTAGTAGAGACTCTCTAAAAAGTATGCTAAAAAGGGTTTGTGTTTTAGTTTTAAATATTATGGCACAAGGAAAGTCACCAGATTTGAGAAAGTCTCCAACTTGAAAGAGGGCCTGCCATACAATGTGTATATGCATGTGCACACACAAATATGCACACACACCCAAACACACAAGTACAAGAATTCAAAATCAGGGGGGAAATGCAAAAACAGGAATATATTTAATTAATCATATTTAAAGAAGTGAGAGTTGCCATTAAATCACAACACAAAAATCACGTGCTGTGTAAATGATACACTATTAGCAATTAAGGACTTTGGAAATTAAACTATAATAATTGATACAGAAGATTCAGTGAAGGTTACAAAAACCAAAATGGAAAAAATCTCACAGAAAGAATAGAAAATAAGAAAAACACAGTAAAATTGTCAGTTTTTACAAGATAAAAAATTTTGAGAACTAATAAAAGAAGACTGATAAATACTTATGTGAGTTCTTAGACATGGATATGGCAAAATGCAAAATGTGGACTTAATATTATAAAATAAAAATATTTTTTCATAACTAAAATATATGATAAATATTTTGCACCTACATGCAAAGAATGCAGAAAATTTAATGAAACATATTTTATTGACAGTTATTTTTTGATAATTCTAAATGCCTTTTGAAAACATTTTCTTGTAAATTCTGAATAACAAGTATAAAAAGAATATCCCACAAAGTTTCCTGAGAAATATATTGAAATATAATTTCATATATATATATTTGAAAAATCATTTAAAATTAAAACATCATCTGGTGTTGCTAATTTGGTTTTACAATAATTTATATTTTAATATTTTAACCACAAATACTAGAAGATGGAACAATGCTGTCAACCATTCTCCTCAAGACACACAGCAGTTTGTAAATATGACTGTAGGATGGAGAGAGGGGAAGGTGTATGGGTGTTCTATGTGAGGAAGGTGTAGGTTCACATCCATAACTGTTAGCACCATCGGATGATATTTGTGATTAAGGAATAAAATATTAGGGGAAAAGTTGCATGAAAATATAGGGCAAAAACAGAAAAACATTAGTTAAAATAATTTGGGAAGTGTATCCTGGAGTGAGCAGGAGTTGGTTGCAAAACCATTATCTTACCTTTTGGGATGTTGATGCCATATTCATGCATTATTTGAAGTAACATAACATGATTTAAAAATTATGTCAATCTTAAGAATTTAAATTTACTTCAATTATTCCATATTTGAAACTCCATGTAAATTGTAAGAAACCAATTAGGAGTAAATAGTTCCAAGATTATCGTGTGGTCTCTGACAATGCATGGAGGAAAAATTTGAACATCAAATTATTTCTTAAGTGTCATTTGTATTCAACCTAAAACCAGCCTATTAGAATCAGGTCATAAGTTATATTAGTATTTTAATTCAAGGTAGAAAATATATTGTAATTACCAATGAAGTTGCCATTACAATCACTTCTATCATTTTAATTTTAGATAGGGCTATTATAACAATATTCCCATGGTTAGTTAAGGTAGTTTTAAGATTAGGAAAAAGAAACACAGCACAGAAATAATGAATGAATATCAGATCTGTTATTGATGCCATGTATTTGATTGCCAATGCAGCATCTTTTTGATCACCCATATTCAATATTCTTATGTGCTAATACCTTGTCACATGATATTATTTAAAGGAGAGGTGAATCTACAAGAAAAGCAGCCTCACAAATTATTATCTGTTTCAAGATCTAAGGAGAAGAGGATTTTTCGTCTCATTCAATATGAAACCCATATGTTATATTTGACCATCTCTTTTGCTTTTACTCATTGATATAACTAACAGATTTATAGATCATTTGCAAAACATGTTCACCTGTTTTCATTTTTAATTCCTCTAAAACTTTAATGATTTTGGTATCAGATTTAATGCATTAAACCCAGGAGGAAAGATGGAGCAGAAAACATTCTGACAATTGTTACATAGTGAGTGGGAAAAACAAGTCTTAAACCTGGACAGTTTCCATTGAACATCTCCACTATGTGGCATCTGATATGTGAAAAGATTTGTGCTAGGATTACTTCACATTTAACCCTTTCCTTATCTCTTGAGTTTGATACAACCAAAATTGTGTAGATTAAGGAATTATAAGTAACTTTAAATCCTGGATCCATAGTTAGTATATATTACATGTATTTTATTCATGTAATATTACATATGTATTTTTTTACATATGTATTAACTTTTAGTTTAAATGTATGTCCAATTTTATGCACACATACTTCGAAATTATGATGACAAAATAATGGTGGTTCATTTTTTAAATACTCAAAACACAAAAAGGATAAAAAGAAAGAAAAAAAAAACTAAAGCTATTAAAATAGAAATTCTTTATAGGTAGGAGGTGGTCAAGAATGTGTATGAAAAGTTACTTTATGCTAAAATAAAAGTGTGTTTGGGCTTAGAATGAACTCTTGAATATATTCTACTTTTTCCATTTATTTATGTCTCCTAGATTTACCATACTCATAGTTTTTCTCTGCAACAACACTAATGAAAGATGGAAAGGAATTCACACACATCATAGAACAATGGTTTCTTGGAAACTTTGAGTGGAGTCCAATCCATATTTTGCTGCAATTCAAAAGTGTACTGATCTAGGGGGAAGGCAAGATAGCAGCAGAGCAGGAAGCTCTACTACTCAGCTCATCCTCTGTGCAGTTAGTAATCATCCAGAATCTATCTAAATCTCTTGTTTTCAGGGTTCAGGAGACAAGAAGAGCACCCACACACTGCAGAGACTGGTTGTTGGTTTTGTTTGTTTTTAGGAAGCACTGGGAACAGAATCCAGGGCCTTCCATGTGAGAAACAGGCACTCAACTGCATGAGCCAGACCCATTGCCCTAGAGTCCAATTCTAGAGTATGAACCTATCCACATCAGAAAGAAGCCAGTAGCCTCCATTTTAACTCCACCCTCAACAGGTGTATAAGTGGGGCTGAATGAAAATCACAGTGACTTTTTGATAGCAGAACTGGTTTCTTTCAGCCCACTTCAGATTACCACTCCAGCTTGGGGCTTCAAACTTGCCCCTGGCAGGGGAGGAAAGTAGGTGGAGCTTCATTAGTCTCTCTGGGCTAATGAATCAGTGGCTTCGCTTAGATTACAACCAACATCCTCAATATGGGTAGTTTCATTCATCACTGCTCAGATAACTGCCCACACCCTTGGCTCCAACCCTGCCCCTGGCAGGAGCGAAATGGCAAAAAGGAAAGAATAAAAGCTGAAAAAAATCTGGTTGGTTAAACATGAGCTATAATAAAGTTCCAAAATAAATTGAACGATGTCAAAGAGAAATGTTATCACAAAGCCAATCAACCAGAAAGTCCAAGGCTGTAAAAAGAAACTGAGCCCAAATGAATACATCAAGGGCATCAAAATTACAAGCCATACTAAGAAACAAGAAGATATGGCCTAGTCAAAGAAACAAATTATACCTCCAGATAACATAAAGGATTTGAGACAACTCATCACAGGTGTTAAAAAAATTTCCTTAACAAATGCAATGACATGGCTAAAGAGATTAAAGCAATTAAGAAGATACTGGGTGAACAAATGAATTTGAAACCATGCATATGCAAAGAAAATATCAGATTTTATGGGAATGAAAAACACAATAAATGAAATAACAAATATACTGGAGGCATGTAACAGCAGATTTGAAGAGGGAGAATAAAGGATCAGTGGGCTTGATGAAGGGAGCTCTGAATTTATACTTACAGTAGTGACTAAAAGAATCAAATATTAAATAAACTTAACCAAGGATGTAAAGACGTGTACTCAGAAAACTACAAAACATTGCTAAAGTAACCAAAGAAGACCAATTAATTGAAAGGACATTCCATGTTCATGGGTTAAAAAACTAAAGGTTTAAGATGTCAATTCTACCCAAACAAATTTTAAAAATTCAATGCAATTTTAATAAAAATTCCAAGAACCTTTCTTTTGCAGGAATGGAAAAGCCAATTATCAAATATATTTGGAAAGATAAAGGGCCTAAATAGCAAAATGTATCTTAAAAAAGCAAAATAGTGTTGGAGGACACTCATTTCCCAACTTTATATCATGGGTCCTGAGGAGAGGGGAAGGGAGGAATAGAATACATGGAGCATGGGGCATTTTGGGGGTGATAGACTTGTTCTACATCATCTTGCAAAGATGAATACAGACCATGTTAAATTTCATCAAAATTTCTAAAAATGTATGGTCCAAAATGTAAACCATAATGCAAATCCTTGACCATGGTTAATAGCAATGTTTCAATATTTATACATTAATTGTAACATGTGCTATCCACATGTAAAATGTTATTAATAGAGGAAAGGGGGAAAGGGGGAGGATGTTGAGTATATGGGAAACACATATATTCTGTAGGTGACTTTTCTGTAAATTAAAAGTTTACAGAACTTTTGAGCAGAAAATGAAAAAATAAGACATGAGGGGAATAAACAAAACAAAATGGCACTGTACATACAAGACAACAAATCTTACAGTGATGAAAGACTAATGTCAAAAAACTTTTTAGTTTTAAATTTTTTATTATTTCATTTAAAAAAAATTTTTGTATTTTATTTGTTATTTTAAAACTATCATTATCATTTCATTTTTGTATTCATTGTATTTGGCTATTTTGTTGTCTTCATTTTTGCAAAAGTTTTATATCACAGAAGGGTTACAACTGCCATGGGGAAGCACCATTCGTGAAGGGTGTCAGAGGTGTGAGATGCATGGGAGTTGGTTCACCTGCGGCATACCTATAAGGCATATGAATGTGTTCAATTGTTCATGGGGTATTGTCATGGTGGGTGGCAATTCACACAATAACTGAAAAAAATATCAAATTCCCATCCTAGGGAGCTCTGCCACATTCACTAATGGGAGAGCAAGAATCTCCAGAATACAGGGGCAGTGACTAGGGAAGGAGGATGGACCACTGATGGGCCCTTGATAGTGATGACATTTAATTTTGAAATTGAACCTTAGCCTAATATTACGGGGTGCCTAAGAGTTACCTCCTGAGACCCTCCTTGTTGCTCAAATTTGGCCTCTCTCTAAGCCAAACTCAGCATATGAATGCATTACCTTCCCCCCGGTAAGGGACATGACTCTTGGGGATGAGAGTCCCTGGCACTGAGGGATTACTACCAAGTACCAAGTAGCAATAAAACTAGAAAAACATGGAGTTTGTGGGCATTACCTTCTTTCTTATGTTTCTTTTCATTGATATCACATCTTCCTATGGTAGTGTTCTTACTCTTCACTACATGCATCCAGTGGAAGCGAGAAGAACATATTAACATGCAGTACCCATATCACTGTGGTGATGTCCTACTATATATCCTTTGTTTACTTCTATCTATGCCCAATATCCCTCTGATTGCCAACATAGCACAAGGTTCTGGCTGTCATCAAAACCATCCTCACTCCCATGCTCAACCCTGTTATTTATAGCCTAAGAAACAAGGAAGCTTTAGGGCCCATGAAAAGAGTGACTCAGGGAAAATGTTCTGTTAAGAGGTTGACAAAGTTTTTCCATTGGTCCCTAAAGTATAGGTGCATGAAATTCAGCCATGTATAAAAATTAAGAAAAATTTGATTCTAGGCTTAAAGACAAAGTAGAAGGATTTTCAGTGATTAGAAATGAAGTTTGAATAAATTGATTATATATTTTCATATATTTTTTCTTAGCTTTGTGCTGACTTTTCCCATTAACAGAAATATCATATATAATTCAGTAATTTGTGACAAATAGGGATGTTTTATTAATATGTAGAAATGACAACAGAACCTGTTAACTAGGAGTTATAAGTCAGCATAAAATCTCTACCATCTGTAGTTTTTCTCTTATTTTCTTTAAATTGGAGTAATAAAATAATAGATGTGTTTTAGGATGACTGGGTCTAATTGAATTCAAAGAAAGTTTGTTTTATTACTTTTGTTATCTGTTCTTAAAACATGTATACAAGTTCATATCCTAAATTTTGGGTGGATTGTAATATACAGAGATTACGCAGAGAGCTCCTCAATGACTCAGACAGCCTTACGCCACTATGGAGGAAATATGAAAAGTTTATATCTTTTTTGAAAGGGGACCTGGATTTATCTGGAAGAATATTAGGGAAGTGATTTATTAACAGGTCTACCTCAGTCTCATAATTTAGGGGTAAGGCGAAGCTAACTAGGCAATAGAAAAATATGAGCCAACGAAGATGGCCTCTCAATTATCTATTTGGATTGTTTTTAATGAGTGAGATGCAGAAATATGTAAGTTAGTTTTAGGCACAATGCTTAAGAAAAGGATAATTGATATGGAAAAGGTAGAAATCCTTTAATTTCCTTTCCTCTATTTAAAAATCAAAGACATAATACAGCCTAATATTGACAGGGACTATGAATGAAAGAAGGGACCATTTTCATGAAGGTATTTGTAAAACTATTGGGCAAGCATTGGTTGCTCCTTGGGCCAGGTGACCCAGGGTGACCTAGAGCTAGGTAAAAAGGGCATCTCTTTAGCATCTCACGTTCCCTTCTATTGTTCAGATTTTCTAGGATGGAGTCATCATGCAATCTGACAATGACTTTTTTACCATTACTGTACACCCCCAGCATGATTCTTAGTTTATCTTCTTTTTTCTCTTTAAATACAGATTGACTTCATATTGCTCAAGAGGTGATTTAACTAAAATTAATTGTAATGATGTCACTTTCCTTAGTGTTGTGTAAAATTCTCTCCATTATCTAAACCATCCCTACCTCTCCAGTATCAAATCCCAGCACACCCTACCAACAACTTTTATCTCGACATGTTAAGTTGAATGCAGGTTACTAAAGAAATAATGACAAGTTTAACCCTTCATGAATTTAGTTATACAATTGCCTGTTTCTGGAATACATTACCCATTATTCTAACATAACTTTCATTGACTGTGCAATTTATATTTTTCACATTTCTCAAGGCTAAGATATCATCTACATATGGAAGCATCCTTAAATCTACGTATTTGACTATATTCTTCCTTTCTGCTCTCATAGATCCCATTATTTCTTCTTTTTTTATTAACTTTATTTTGTACATTTAATAATTGAAACTATAAGCAATTAAAAACTAAAAAGAAAACACATTAAAATAAATACGTGGTTTTTTCTCAATTAAATGTACTAGACGATTACAATTTTCATTGAATCATACAATATGTTACACAATATATTTGGTTCATAGTAGCACAATCATGCAATAGCTGTCCTTCTGTGTCTGGCTGGCTTCACTCAGCATAATGTCCTCCTGGTTCACCAATGTTGTCATATGCTATATGAATTCATTTCTTCTTACAGCTTCATAGCAATCCATTGTGTGAATAAACCACAGTTTGTTGATGGACACCTGAGTTGTTTCCAACTTCTGGCAATCACAAATGATGCCATTATGAACATCAGTGTGCAAATGTCTGTTCATGTCACTGCTTTCAATTCTTCTGGTTATATACCCAGTAGTGGTATTGCAGGGTCATGTGGCAAGTCTATATTTCAACTTCTTTAGGAACTGACAAACAGGCTTCCATAGTGGCTGTACCATTCTGCATTCCCTCCAACAGTGAATAAGTGTTCCTATCTCTCCACATCCTCTCCAACATTTGTAGTTCTCTGTCTTTTTAATAGTGGAAATTTTGATAGATGTGAAATGATATCTCATTGTAGTTTTTATTTGCATTTTCCTAATTAATAGTGATGTTGAGCATTCCTTCATGTGTTTTTTGCCATTTGTATTTCTTCTTTGGACAAATGTCTATTAACGCTTTTTGTCCATTTTTTAATTGGGTCATTTTCCTTTTTATTGTTGAGTTGTAACATCTCTTTATATGAGCTAGATATTAAACCCTTATCTGATATGAGATTTCCAAATATTTTCTCCCATTGATTTGACCGCCTTTTCACCCTTTTGACAAAGTCCCTTGATGTGCAAGTGTTTAATTTTAAGGAGGTCCTATTAATCTATTTTCTGTTGTTGTTACACGAGCTTTGGGTGTAAGGTCCAAGAAACCACCACCTATTACAAGGTCTTGAAAATGTTTCCCTACATTTTCTTCTAGTAGTTTTATGGTCCTGGATTTTATATTTAGGTCTTTGATCCATTTTGAGTTGATTCTTGTTTAGGAAGTGAGATAGGGGTCCACTTTTGGTTATAGATATACAGTCCTCCCAGCACCATTTGCTGAAGAGACTCTTTGGTTCTGTTAACATTAACTTGGTAGGTTTGTCAAAAACCATTTGACTGTATAGGTGAGGGTTTATTTCTGGATTCTCAATTCTATTCCACTGATTGATGTGTCTATCTTTATGTCATTACCATCCTGTTTGACCATAGTTTTGTAATATGTTTCAAGTTCAGAAAGTGAAATTCCTCCCATGTCGCTCTTCTTTTTTAGAATACTTTTGGCTGTTCAGATGCACTTTCTCTTCCAAATGAGTTTGGTATTTGCTTTTCTAAATCTATGAAGTAAGATGTTGGGTTTTTTAATAATATTTTTTTATATTTTTTCAAAGATACTTAGATTACATAAATGTTACACAAAAATTATAGGGATTCCCATATGCCCCACCTCCCACACCTCCCACAACCTCCCACATAAACATGCTTCATTAGTGTGGCACATCACCTGCAATGGATATACATATCCTGGGGTTTTGCCACTAAACATGGACCATAGTTCACATTGTAGACCACACTCTCTTCCACACAGTTCTGCATGTTGTATGCTGATATAAAATGGCCTATATCTGTTATTGCAATGTCACTCAGGACAATTCCCAAGTCCCAAAAAATCCCCTGTTTTACAACTGCTTTTCCCTCTCCCTGTCCGCAAAGTATTGTTGGGATTTTGTTTGGTATTGCATTGAATCTATAAATCAGTTTGGGTAAGATTAACATCTTCAAAATATTTCTTCCAATCCATGAACATGGAATGTCTTTCCATTTGTTCAGGTCTTTTTAAATTTCTTTTGTCATTGTTTTTGTAGTTTTCTGCATATAGATCCTGTACTTCTTTTGTTAAATTAATTCCTAGGGATTTGAGTTTTTTGTTGCTATTGAAAATTCAATATTTCCCCTGATTTCCTCCTCAGATTGTTCAGTATTAGTGTACAAAAACATTACTGATTTTTGCATGTTGATCTTGTATTCTGCTACTTTGCTGAATTCATTTAATAGCTCAAGTAGCTTTGTTGTCTATACTTCAGAATTTTCTAAGTACAGAATCATGTCATCCACAGTAAGAATTTTACTTCCTCTTTTCCTATTTGGATGTCTTTAAGTATAAGCATCATTTAAGAACTATAGCTGAAGGCTGTGTTCAGCAATAGCCAAAGTGATTATCGGGTTTCACTGATATTTTCCACAAAGCATTCTTATTCAGGTAAAACTATTTCTAAAATATCACATGTTGGTCAATCATCCTTAATAAGAGTCAAGAACATGTAGTTTTATATGTTACTTGGGTTCATGTGTCATTTACATCTGTATTTCTAACCAATTTTTGAAGAGAAATGTGTAAGAAGCATTTGCCATGTCCTTGATTATCTAATTTAAAATAGTCAGTAAAAGTAAAATACTTTCTGATAATAAGAGTGTAAGAACCTTGTTGAGGAAGCTGTTGTGTACACTATATGACTGTATTTTCAGTTTTACATTACATTCACATTTTATGGACATCTGTATTCTCTCACCACTGAAATTAAAATTTCAGTTAACTTTAGTCTATTCCATATAAGTCTAGTAGGTGCTGTGCAATCAACAAAAAATGTTGACTTACTGAAAATTGATTTCTGCCATTATGGTCATAACATAGTTTATATCTTCCATTAAGTCTTCTATAAAGTAGTTATAAATGTAAAATGAATAAATCAAGATAATTTCATTGTCTTAGCTCATTTAAGTTAATTTGCTCAATTCCCATTTTCTCAAATTCTCCATTTAATGTTTGTTACCAAATAATTTCATTTTTAATTAGTTGCTAGGCATAGTGTTTTATTGTTGTTTGTTTCATTTTTATTTTATTTTTTATTTCTTTTTTTTGAATTTTATTTTATTTTTAAAGAGGCTTTAGATTTACATAAATGCTTCATTGAAAATATAGGGGTTTCCCATATACCTTACCCCTTCCCTTTCCCACATTTTCCCCACTAACCACCTCATTCATTAGTGTGGTATATTGGTCACAATTTATGAACACATATAGAAGTATTGTTACTAAACTTGGTCCACAACTCATATTATGGTTTACACTTCACACCACACAATTCCATAGGATTTGACAAAATGTATAACAGCCTGTATCCATCACTGCAATGTCATGTAGAACAATTCCAAAGTCCCAATAATGCCCCATGTTACAACTATTCTTCCCTCTGCCTCCCCTCAGAACTTCTGCCTATATATCAATGCTACAATTTCTTCTGTTACTAGAATAATGATAAGTCTACTTTAGTCCATAATTGCCTTCCCCATTATGTTTGTTGATTATTCAATCTTGAGGAGTTGGAGATGGTGAAGGCCATTCCTCTTCCAATTGAGAGGGGGCTTAGATCTTAGGTTGCAGATCAGTGGAAGTGTCTTGCTTGCATGTGTAGATACACTCTGTTTTCTGGGATGGGCATTGTTCATCATCATAATTTTGTTAGTTGCCTTAGGAAAGTCTGATGGACTAGAAAGTAGGTGTTGGCTGAAACTCTGCTGAGATTCACTGCTCAATGAGCATATGAACAGCCAATAAGTTCAAATATCTGGGAAACATATTTAATTTAATGGGTATACTGCTAATTATAGGTTCAATTAAAAGGGGCATAAGGACCATATGTAGGAAAATTAAAAATGAGTCTAATTCTGATACATTGACGGAATAGTTTATCATATATTCCAAGGTAAGGCCCACTGATAAGGTGCTGAATTACTGGGGTTATCTGCCCTGCCTATAGTGTCTAGATTTCTCTGGAGCCCTCAGGCACTCTCCTACTTGAGGCACTGTTTACTGCAACAGTTAGTGAGATCCTCCTAAGATAATCATAAGTGTAACCTCTGGAATGACCTCCTGACACACACTGAAATATCATAGCCATAAAGACTCATCTCTTTTGTATGCAACATTTCTCCTTTTTGATCAAGGTCTTTTTCTAAATGCATCGCTCCTTGGTTCTTGGTAATAATCCCTTGGTAAGAAGTAGGCTCATCCCTGGGAGTCATGTCCTTATAACACAGAGGATGCCACATTTGAACAATAAGGAGGCTTTCAGAAGGTAA
>JAQZBX010044111.1:0-10402 GCA_029593785.1 Cabassous unicinctus
CAGTATTTGTCCTTTCGTGTCTGGCTTGCTTCGCTCAACATAATGTCCTCCAGGTTCATCCACATTGTCATATGCTTTACGACTTCATTTCTTCTTACAGCTGCATAATATTCCATTGTGTGAGTAGACCACAGTTTGTATATCCATTTGTCTGTTGATGGACACCTGGATTGTTTCCAGCTTTTGGCAATGGTGAATTATGTTGCTATGAACATTGGTGTGCAGATGTCGGTTCATGTCACTGCTGTCAGCTCTTCTCGGTATATAACCAGTAGTGGTATTGCCAGGTCACGTGGCAAGTCTATATTCAACTTCTTTAGGAACAGCCAAACAGTCCTCCATAGTGGCTGTGCCATTCTGCATTCCCACCAACAGTGAAGAAGTGTTCCTATCTCTCCACATACTCTCCAACACTGTAGTTCTCTGTCTTTTTAATAGTGGCCATTCTGATAGGTGTGAAATGATATCTCATTGTAGTTTTGATTTGCATTTCCCTAATCATGAGTGATTTTGAGCATTTCTTCATGTGTTTTTCTGTCATTTTTATTTCTTCTTTGGAGAAATGTCTATTCAAGTCTTTTGCCCATTTTTAAATTGGATTGTTTGTCTTTTTATTGCTGAGTTGTAACATCTCTTTATATATCCTGGATATTAAACCCTTATCAGATATGTGATTGCCAAATATTTTCTCCCATTTAGTCAGCTGCCTTTTCACCCATTTGGCAAAGTCCTTTGATGTGCAAATGTGTTTAATTTTGAGGACTTCCCATTTACCTATTTTTCTATTTTTTCTTTGTTGCACATGCTTTGGGTGTAAGGTCCAAGAAACCACCACCTACTACAATGTCTTGAAAATGTTTCCTTACATTTTCTTCTAGGAGTTTTATGGTCCTGGTTTTTATATTTAGATCTTTGATCCATTTTGAGTTGATTCTTGTATAGGGGGTGAGATAAGGGTCCTTTTTCATTCTTTTGGTTATAGATATCCAGTTCTCCCAAAAACATTTGTTGAAGAGACTGTTTTTTCCCATTAGCGTGGGCTTGGTAGGCTTTTCAAAAACCATTTGACTGTATTGGTGAGGGTTTATTTCTGGGTTCTTAATTCTAATTCACTCATTGATGTGTCTATCTTTATGCTAGTACCATGCTCTTTTGACCACTGTAGCTTTGTAATATGTTTCAAGGTCAGGCAGGAAAATTCCTCCCACATCACTCTTCTTTTTTAGAATAGCTTTTGGCTATTCAGATGCACTTACCCTTCCAGATGAATTTGTAATTGCCTTCTCTAATTCTGTAAAGTAAGCTGTTGGGATTTTGATTGGCATTGCATTGAATCTATAAATCAGTTTGGGTAATATTGATATCTTCACGATATTTATTCTTCCAATCCATGAACTTAGAATGTCTTTCCATTTGTTTAGGTCTTTTAAAATTTCTTTTAGCATTGTTTTTCATCATGCAGCAGCTTTAATGAAACAAGGGCAACAAACACCTGTTCATACAGAGTGGAGGAAAGACATAAAACTTTGAAATTATATTCTGTGTTAAAGGTCACGGTTTTTACAGGCCCCCTTTTGAACACCTCAAGGGTTCCAGCATCAGTAGAGTTCTAATGCTATATCCATATAGAACCCTAAATTTCATAGTTGTGCCTTAGTTCTTATCACTTTAGACCAGGCACATGTGCATGAGTGAGTGCAGGAAGAGGAATTTAAAAAGAATGCTGATCTAACCCAAAAGACTCAATATTTTCTTCCAGGGTAGAAGGATCTATTACCATGAAATTATGTAAAAAGCTTAGGCATCAGTTTAGCTACTGATGCATAAGGCATGGTCTTATATATGTCATGTGTTGTTTTTACCTCTAAACCATCATAATAATTTTCCAAAACATTTTGACAATATTGAAAGCCTTTTCAAGAAGAATACATGAGTTATTCAAATATAGAATAGAGTATGCAAAACTATGACACAGAGATATATAGCTGATGGCCACATGTAAACAGAGAAATAAAAGTAGACAGGAGAACTCTAGATATTTTGCAAGGGTAGATTAAAATCTAAAAACATACATCAAATATAAATGCCACTTCTTTCAATTTTGTTTTTATGTATTTTTTTAATCACACATAACCCTGGTTGGGAACTCTAAACATCTGTTGAATATTCTGCCTAGAGCAGAGTTAATCTCTCTGTTCTAAAGGCTAAAGATGAGGGTGTTTATGAACGGGGGCACCATGGTATAGAACATGCCTGTGAGCAGATTGCTAAGAGATGCTTCATCTGCAATGGGACCTAATAAAGCAATAATTGCAGAAATTGTAAATATAAGTATAATTGCCAACTGTGGAGTGCAGGTGGATACGGCTTTATTATGGGCTTCCAAGGAATCCATGCTAAGCACAAATGAAAATACATTAATGTGATATATACAGTAAAGCAAAACATATTAAACCCATGCATACAATTATAGCTAGGACCACAAACTCAGAAAACCAAACATCTGAAGATGAGATCCTCAAAATTTAAGGTACATCACAGAAATATTGATAGATTATATTTGACCCTGTGAAGGGAAGTCTGAAAATATGGTGCCTGTGTGGATGGCAGAATTGACCAACCCACTTGCCCAGAAGCCATAAGCTGCCTGTGTGCACAGACGTGGGGTGATGGTGAGCCCGTAGTGCAGAGGGTGGCAAATGGCAACATAGTGATCATAGGACGTCACCACAAGAAGGCCAAATCTGTGGTTCCAAAGAGGATAAACAGGAAAATTTGAGTAGCACATGCTGTGATAGAAATTGATTTATTATCTGACAGAGAATTCACAACAACTCTGGGAACAGAAACTGACATGGAGCAAAGATCTATCAAAGATAAACTGCCTATAAAGAAATACATTGGAGAGTGTAGATGTGGGTTAGCCACTATGACAGTAATAGTTAGAAGATTCCCAGTCAATGCCCCAGATAAATCTCTAAGAACAGCAGACCTCACACAACTTGCAACTCCCGGTTGCTTGAGATATCCATGAGGACTAATTGTGTGATGATGGTGAGGTTGCTCGTATCAACTTACATGCTACAGTTTCCCTGGGCGTGAAAGTATAAAATTTTAAGATAAAGCAAAAACAAAATAAAGAAAATCCATAATATCACCAAATAATATGCAAACTTTTACATCAAGGAAAGGCATTTGGAATTCAAGATACAGGAAATCAACAAATGGCAGTCTTTAAAAAAATCAATCAATGTACATATTTCCATTTTCATCTTGGGCCCATATTCTTCAGCATTCACAGGATAAAATAATATAGGCAAATAAATGTGTTTAATGTGAGATCAAGGTCCAGGAACCTTTTAATCATTCAGCCACATTTCCAATATTTATTTAAAAACATTTTAAAATTCTGCCTGAACACATGCAGTATTTTCGCATTTTCTATAATATCAAAAGATAAGTCAACCATGTTCTCTAAGAAAGCTTCTATATCTGCCAATGCGTTTGAACACTGCACAGCAGATAATGATTCTCCTCATGTACCAAGGAATTAGGATGACTTCTGATACCTCCCCATCTATGGCAGAAAGACCTAGAAAAATTTCTGTAATAAAGTTAATGAATTTTTCCAAGGGTCTTCTGAGAATGGTTTCATTCAAAATGAGCCCACATATAATTCCTCAACTTTCTTTAGTTTTACTTGCTTAATAAGCAGTGCAGATGAGTCCTTTCTTTCCTCCTCTTAACAATTTCCATATCAATTATATTTGATTAAGCATCTAATAATTCCATTTTCTTCATGGCAGTGTGAATCCAAAGTTCCTTTGCTGTCATTCTAGTTAACCTTCTCTCCTGCACACAGTATCAAAGAAAAGCAGTCCACCTGTCATTACTCTTCCACAAAGCATCCTCTCACCATCAGGAATGAATTCCAATATTAATGAAGTGTTGACATACCATCCAGTGTTCTCAAATATATACTTTTCTAGGTTGCTGTAATCTCTTCATTCATAAATAATTGTGCTAACTTTAACCTACTTAATTGTGCTCTCCTGAAGCATTTAAAAGCTTAAAGATATCTCATTTCATATTATTATTTTAAAGATAAAACTAGTTATTACAAAGTGGATTTTTAGCATTATTTAATTTTCGTTTATGGAAAACCTAGAATTAAAGATTATAAATATAAAAATAAAGAATTTCTATTTTATTACTATTTTATATATATAAAATCTCTTTGTCTCTGCAAAGATATTTAGAATTTTAACAACAATTTTAATAAATAATAATAATGTTGACTTGCATATGTTGGTTATATCCAAGTGAATTTCTATTATATTGCAAAATATTTTGTCCAAATTGATTTCTATAATATCCTTACTATAATATGTGTTTTCTTGTAATATCCTCATTTTTCATTACATTAGGCAGATAATTTTATTAAGTACCAAAATTTCACTCAATGGTTAACTTGATAAAATTCACCAGTGGTTCATATTACTAAATTGACCCACACTTACAACTGTTGTGTTTGTTTTCTTAATATTTACTTAATCAGAATCATTCATTAACACTTGATCATTAAAGTATCCTTCCTAACTTCCATCTCTTCATGTTGCAGCTTTCTCTTCAGTCTAGAAATTCTCAAGTTTCACTATATTAAATTTACTATCCATCTTCTTCAAAATGTATCATGATGGTTAAATGAATACATTTGGCCACAGAAGAGAGTTCAGGGTTTTCCCCCTATTTTTTCTAAAACCTCTTGGTTATTTAGAAAGTATGCACTTCACAATTTTAAAATGTGGACAACAACATTCAGAGGAGGTTGCTAATTCCCTGTCTATTGCTAAAAAGTGCTAAACATTATCATATAAATTGATCAGCATACAGCAATGCTGTCTTATAAAATCAAGGAAATATCAGAAATTGTTCACTGTAAAAATTACTTTTGAAATCTTTACATTTATTGCATGTTGTAATAACTACTTTTATTTACAATGATAGATTTCCAAGAAATTCTGTCATAACTTTTGTTTGCCTATAAATTTCTTAGCTCTCATTTAGAATCTAGCTCTAAAAATATCTTACTCTTTTTGCTTCCAATACTTCAATTTCAGGGAATTTATAGTCTTTTCAGTCAAACTGTGTTTTCACAGACAGATCTTCAGGTACCATTTTAAAACATGAATAACATTTAAGTCAGAAAAAATCCAGCCTACCTTATAAGCAAAAATATGTCATATGAGGAAGTTATAATTAAGTGTGCAAATGATCTTGAGACATACCAGTGCTGTTTCAGAGAATTATTCACTGGTAATACCAAAGAAATGAATCAAATATAATATACAAATATTCCTGAAAGGTGAGCTGAGTTATCTTTCCTAACATGAATATATCTTGAACTATTAACAAAATTCATGATCCTGCCACCTCCTTCACCAATAAAATTCATGGAGTCCCTTCTGAATTACACTTTCAATAATCATTCTACTTCTGAATTCTTTATAAACATGTTTTTTCTTTAGAATGGACATATATGGGGTATACCTCTCACGAGCCCTAGTTAAGTGTCAATGTCAACCTCAAGAGGCCAGCTTTCCTGTAACTGCTGCTGGGTAAGGATCCTTCCCTATACACTTGAGATTAATTAAATTTGTAGTGGCATTTCTTTCAAAAAAATTGTAATGTTTTTGTTAAACTTAACAATATTCAAAAATGTTTTCCATTTCACAGGAGATTCAATAAATTTTTAATTTTGTATCAGATTGTACAAGTAATTTATTTACATACAGAAAATCCATAAAATTGTGTTACCCCTAATTGAATGCATTTGTGAGAATTTGGACTAAAATTATGGCATTGAGGAAATTCATATGCAGTTTAAAATTAGCTAAAAAATTAAAAACCAATAATTGAACAGCAGCTACTGAACTAAAAATAAATGAATAAATAAAGGCAATTTTTTTAAAAAAACAGGTTTAGCACAGAGTGAGAGTTAATCAATGAAACTGGATTGAATAGCCCCTCACACATTGGGTTTGAGCAGTAAAGTTAGGTTTCATTTAGACTGTCAATTTTTACCCCTCAAAAGACATTTTTAGTAATGGAGACAATTGAGAGTTATTCCAAAATTTTCATTAATTACTGCCAATCTGGAAAGAAGCATAATTTGGGAGAAGCTAAGAAGTTCCAAGGAAATCTTGGAAAGTTTTGGGAAACTTTCATTCTTATGTGGAGGTCACTAGTTCTCTAAAATACACAATCATGTGAAATTCAATTTTTTACATTAGTAAATTTTTTTTTAGGAATTTTACCATTATTTTTTTATTTTTTTCTTTATTAAAGAAGTGTGTTTACAGAACATTCATGCATAAAATACAGGATCCTCATATACCACTCTAATATTAATGCCTTACATTAGAATAAAAATTACAAATGATGATAGCACATTGTTATAATTGTAGTATTAACTGTAGCCCATGGTTTAATTTAGCGTTCACTGTTTGGTGTAGTTCCATGGATTTTTAAACATTTTTATTCTGTTACTATACATACAGTCTAACATTTCCTCCTTTAATCAAATTTAGATATATATTTCAGTGCTATTAATTATTTTCACAATGTTGTGGAGCAAAACATGTCCCATCATTCCAGATAACTACCTTGTACATTTTAAGCCTTAATGTCACCTTCCTTTTCCCCACTTCATCACCTAATAACCTATATACTAGATTCTGTCTCTATGAGTTTGTTTATTCTAGTTGCTCAAATCAGTGGGATCTCACAATATTTGCCCTTTTGTATTTGGCTTATTTCATTCACCATGATGTCTTCCATGACCATCCCTGTTGTCAGGTGTATCAGGAGTTCATTGCTTCTTACAGATGAATAGTATTCCATTGTATGTATATGCCATATTTTCTTTACTCATTAATCAATTGGTGGACACTTGGGTTGTTAATCTTTTGGAAATTATGAAAAATGCTGCTATGAACATGAGGTTAGAAATATTTGTTCCAGTGCCTGCTTTCAATTTTTTGGGGTATATAAGAAATAGTAGGATTGCCAGGTCATACAGTAATTCTACACTTAGCTTTCTGAGGAACTGCCTAATTGCTTTCCACAGCAGCTGCACCACTTTACACCCCCACCAATGATAATTGAGTATTTATATTTCTCTACCACTTGTTATTTTTTAGTTTGTTTGTTTTTTTTAATGGTAGATGTTCTAATGGTTCTGAAATGATATCTCATTGTGGTTTTAATTTGTATTTACCTGATGGCTAATGATGTTGTGCATGTCTTCATGTGCTTTCTGGCCATTTGTATATTTTCTTTAGAGAGATGTCTGCTCAAAGTTTTTGCCCATTTTTGATTGGGATTTTTCTCTTTTTGTTAAGTTATAGGATCTCTTTATAGATTCTGGTTATTAATCTTTATCAGATATGTGGTTTCCAAATATTTTTTTCTCATTGTGTAGGTTGTCATTTTATTTTCAAGATAAAGTCATTTGAGGCAGAAATTTTTAAAATTTTGATAAGGTCCCATTTATCTATTTTTTTTTCTTTTGTTATTTGTGCTTTAGATATAAAACCAAAGAAACCATTGCTTAACCAATATCTTGGAGATGCTTCCTTACATTTTCTTCTCAGAGGAGTTTCATAGTTTGGCTCCTATATTTAGGTTTTTGATCCATTTTGACTTGAAATTCTTATAAAGTCTGAGATAAGGATATTTATTTTTTCTGTAAATGGAGATGCCATTTTCCTGGAACTATTTGTTGAAGAAAATTTCTATATGAATTGAGCAGTCTTTGTTCCTTGTCAAAAACCAGTTGGCCATAAAAGTGAAGTTATATTTCTAAGGTCTCAAACTACCCTACTATTAGCACAATGTATTGTACAATTGTTATAGTTCATGAGAGAATGGTCCCATATGTGTACAGTTAACCACAGTTCATCATCCACCATGGGGTTCTCTGTGCTATGCAGTCCCATGCTTTGAATAATCCATCCAAAGTGGACACTCAGTGGCTCAGTTTCATCATAGAGTTGTGCTGTCATTTATAGAACACTCATCAGTCCAAAAAGAAAAATCCCATACTCTGTATACGCCCCTATTTTTAACCCTTGGCATTGATAGAGTACCTTCTATGCTACTGATGCAAGTATATTAAAATATTGCGACTAACTATAGTCCATAAGTTACATTAGCTGCGTTTTCCAATGTATCATTATATTTCTAACACCTTGTAATACACACATTTATTCTGCTTCATAAAAGATTATTTTTGTATATGTACTATTAACCACAATCCTTATCCACCACTGAGTTCATTATGTTATAAGGACCTAGTTTATCTCTAACTTTCTTTTAGTTGACATTTATGTCCCTAGCCTACCCTTTCAACCACAAATTTATAAATCAGCAATGATAGTTATACTCAATATAATGTCCTACCATCTATTCTATATATTTGCACACCTTTAAAGCCAACCTTATTAAATATTGTACATATATTAAGCATCAACTCCCCCTTCACAACCTTCATTCTATCTCCTAGTAAACTATACTCTAGATTTTAACTCCATGAGTTTACTAATTGCATTTATTTCATATTAGTGGTACCATACAATATTTCTACTATGGTGTATGGTTTATTCACTCAACACAAAATCTCCAAGGTTCATTCCTGCTGTTATATACTTAACCAATTCATTTATTCTTAAAGTTGAATAGTATTCCATAATATGTATATACCACATTTTTAATCCTTTCAACAGTTAATGGACACAGGTTGTCTCCATTTTTAGCTGCTGTGAATAATTCTACTATGAACATTGGTGCAAAAGCATGAGTTTTCATCCTTGTTTTTAGTTCATCTGAATATATTTCTAGTAGTAGGATTGCCAGATCATAAGCCAGGTTTATAGATAGCCTCCTGAGTAAGTGCCAAACTATCTTCCACATTCTACATTCTAACCAAAAGGGAAGGAGTGTCCCCTTTCTCCAAATCTTCTCCACCACCTTTAGTTTTCTGAGTTTTAAAATAATGGCCATTCAGCAAGACGTGAAATATCTCATTGTAATTTTGATCCACATTTTCCAAAGAGCTATGATGTTGGACATTTTTTCTTGTGCTTTTTGTTCATTTATATTTCTTCTTTGGAAAAATGTCTATTCAAATCTTTTGACATTTTTAAATTGGGTCACTTTTCCTTTTATTATTGAGTTGTATGGTCTCTTTATATAACATGGATAATAAACCCTTGTCAGATATATGGCTTCTAAATATTTTCTCCCATTTTTACCTTCTTGAGAAAGTCTTTTGAGGTTCAAAAGTGTTTAATTTTGAGGAGGTTCCATTTATCTATTTTCCTTCTTTCAGTGATCATGTTTTGTGTGTATGGTTTACCTGATGCTAGAAGAAATAGAAGACTTCAACAAACCTATCACAAGTAAGGAGATTGAAATAGTCATCAAAACCTAGCCAAGGTGAAAATCCCAGGACCAGATGGCTTCCGAAGTGAATTTTACCAATCATTCAAAATAGATCTATTATCAATCTTGCTCAAAATATTCCAAAAAATAGAATAGGCAGAAATATTGCTAAACACATTCTGTGCAGCCAACATCAGCTTAATACAAAAGCCCAATAAAGATAAAATGAAAAAAGAAAATTATAGACAAATTTCTCTAATGAATATAGATGCAAAAAATCCTCAACAAAATACTTGCTAATCAATTCCAAAAGCACATTAAAAGAATTATACATCATGATCAAGTGGCTTATATTGGAGGTATGCAAGGAAATCATTGTAACACATCACATTACTAAATTGATGAATAAAAATGACATGATCATCTTAATTGTTGTGAAGAAGGCCTTTGACAAAATCCAACATCCTTTCTTGATAAAAACACCCTGAAAGTTAGGAATCGATGGATATTTTCTCAACGTGATATAGTGAATACACTATATACACTATATACAGCTAACATTTTACTCAATGGAGAAAGACAGAAAGTATTCCTGGTATCAGAAACAAAACAAGGATGTCCACTCTCACCACTATTATTTGATATGGTGCTAGAAGTTCTAGATAGAGCAAGTAGGCAAGAAAGAGAATTAAAGTCATCCAAACAGGAAAAGAAGAAGTAAAATTTTCACTATTGGATGATGACACAGTCCTATATCTAGGAAATCATGAAAAATCCTCAACAAAGCTACTAGAATTAATAGACAAGTTTAACAAATTGTCAGCATATAAGGTTAATATGCAAAAATCAGTTTCACTTCTATACACTATTAATGAGAAATCTGAAGATGGAGTCAGTAAAAAAATCCCGTTTAAATAAAAACTAAAATAATATAATGATTAGGAATAAACTTAATGAA
>JAQZBX010044111.1:10502-21557 GCA_029593785.1 Cabassous unicinctus
CAAAGTTCGAGAACTCTCATTTCCTGAATTTAAAGCATATTACTTAGCTACAGTGATAAACATTATGGTGCTGGCATAAAGATAGATATATCAGACACAAGCAAGATGGTATCAGTAAAAGTGGGTGCTCACCATCTCTCTCACAAAAAAATGGTTTAGTAGGGACAAGATCCTGCCTGATTGAGCTGTTCTGGGAGCCCACAGAGCTCCTTTGGGGCATCAATCTAGAAGGGGTTGGAAAAAGAGATAAATTGCTGAAGATAAAACCATGAGTTTTTAGCCCCATGGCTAGAAACCACAGACAGCTAGCCCCACCCTCAAGGCAAAAAGCCATGATCACCCAGTGGGAGGAGCATTCTCTGAGAGTGGGAGGGTGTTGGAAAAGGGCAAATAGGGGTTTCATTTCTGTGGGTTTGGTTGCCTGGTCCCCCTTTGAGCTTTGGGGAGCATACCAGCTGGCTTGAGGTGGAACCAGGCAGAGGGGAGAGGTGAATATACTGAGGAAGCCTGATTTAACTAACCACCCTGGGTTAGAGAAGCTTGGCCTGTGAGAGGGTGGAGCCAGGCAATTGACTAGTCCCTGCTTAAAACTATCAAACTTTCCACTCCCCCAATGGAGGAGGGAAGTAGGAAGTGATAATAAACTTCAAAGAACTTATTTAGGGACCCCTGGGAGGAGGGGGTAGTCTAGAAGAGGGAGTCTAGAGTCATTTCCCTGCAGTGAATTCAGTCACCAGGGTCCCATTTGAATTTCAAAAGGGAACTCTGCCTGTCTGGGAGAGGGAGGGAGATCTGCTCACACAGCATGTTGAGTCCTGCTGCCCTGGGAGAGTCAAACCTGCCCAAGTGAAAGTGACTGAATAGCTTTCTGAAGAGCTAACTGACCCAATAAGAAAGTTTAGTTCAGTGGAGGAGTTTTCACCCTGAATACATGAGGTCCCTAGTTCAATTCTCGGTTCCTCTTAGAGTAGTGAACTACTGGGACATCAAACAAACAGTTGAAACTTTAGGACAGGGAAAACATAGACATTATTTTTGTATTACCTTCTTTTGGGCCCTGTATATTTCCTAAAAAGAAAAGTTACATTTTAAAGAAATTAACTTAGCTTACTTGCTGAAACCCACTTCAAAATCTGGAGAGAGAGAAGGCTGCAGGGTAACTGATGAACACTGGCAGCCTAAGAAGCTCCACAGTGACCTAAGAAAGAATGCTGTTCTTCCTTAGTTTTAGTTTGACTGCTTGCTTGTGCATTTATTTGTTTATTTTGGTTTCTTGTTTTTCTTTCTTAATTCTTCCCACCCCTTTTTTTAAAAATTGGGTGCTGCTGGAGTGTTTCTTCTTTGCTGTGCTTCCTCTTCCTGTGTATACTGATTTCCCACTTTCTATGTATACTGATTTTGTCTACCAATGCTATCTCTTTTCCTTCCTTCATCTTTCTATCCTCTATTTTCTGTTATTGTTTTTGCTTTACACAATTATTTAGTCCTAAAAGTTCTGGTTTTATTTATATCTTGTCTATTCTGTTTTCTTTCTTTTATTAACATTTTTCTTTTTGTCCTTTCTTTCCTCTTTCTCTCTCTCTTCATCATTCTGGCTTTTTAATTCATTGTATATATGTTTTTCTATACAGCTTCCCATTTCATTGTAGGTACTCCTCTTTTTTATTCCTATTACACTACACTGCTCACATGAGTTAAATATTCAATTTACTAGGACTTATACCCTCCATCTTCTAACTCTTACTATTTTTATTACTATTATCCTTTTTTCTTTTTGTATCTCTTCTGCTTTCTATGGCCCTAATATTTTTCCTTCAAGGGAACATAGAAAACCACAAGGAAATGGAACAAGAAGAACAAGGTGTCAAAGAGAAACTTAACACACACAAAAAAAAACAGCAGCTGACTAAAACTCTAGAGTAGAGAGAGAAGCTAATGAACTAAATAAACCCACTAAGATAAAAAGATGACCAGACAGTAACAAAAAATTACAAACCATACTGAAAAACAGGAAGACTTGGCCCAGTCCAATGGACAAAAGAAAAACCAGGAAGAGATGCAGAACATTGAACAACTAAGCAAAGCTGTCCAAACAAATATCATGGACATTAATGAAGAGAAGGAAGAGATTAAGGATATTAAAAAGACACTCAGAGAACATATTGAAGAAATTGTAAATATACATAGAAAGATAATGGATATGATGGTGATGGATGGCACAGTCCAAGAAATAAAAAAGAACTAGAGGCACATAACAGCATATTTGAACATGCAGAGGAAAGAAGTAGCAATGTGGAAGACAGTACATCTGAAATCAAACAGATAGTAGAACATATAGATAAAAAGATAGAAAAAAAACTAGCAGTGACTTAGGGATTTGAATGACAACACGGAATGCACAAAAATATGGATTATAGGCATCCCAGAGGGAGAAGAGAAGGAAAAGGGCACAGACAGAGTGTTGAAGAAAAGAATGGCTGAAAACTTCCCAACCCTAATGAGGGAGATGGACATACATGTCCAGGAAACACAGCACACTCCAAACAGTATAAGACCTAACAGGCCTACTCTAAGATGTACATTTGTCAAACTATTCAGTGATCAAGACAAATAGAAAACACTAAAGTCAGCAAGAGAAAAAAGAAATATCACATTGAAGGGAAGCTCAATAAGGTTATGTGCTGATTTCTCATCTGAAACTGTGGAAGCAAGAAGGCAGTCATATGTCATAGTCAAGGTAATAAAAGAAAATATCTTCCAGCCAAGAACTCTCTATCCAGCAAAGTTGGCATTCATAAATAATGGAGAGTTCAAAATATTCACAGATAAACAGAAATTAAGAGAATATGTCAATAAGAAACATGCCCTTCAAGAAATAATAAAGAGAGTGCTTCAGGTTGAAAGGAAAACACAGGAGAGAGAGAGTTGGAGGAGAGTCTAAGAACCACTAAGAAGACAAAAATAAAATAAAAACAACATGACATATATAAACCCAAATAAAATGTGGCTAATGTAAATAATTCCTCAAGAGTAATAACACTGAATGTTAATGGAATAAACTCACCAGTCATAAGACACAGATTGGTGGAATCGATAAGGAAATATGACCCATCTATATGCTGTTGGCAAGAAACCCACCTTAGACCCAAGGATTCAAGGAGGATGAAAATGAGTGGCTGGAAAACAATTTTACAAGCAAACAATAACCAAAAAAGGGTGGGAGTAGCTATATTATATCTGACAAAACAGACTTTAAATGCTAAACTATTGTAAGAGACAAAGATGGACAATATATATTAGTAAAAGTGGTAGTAATTCAAGAAGAAAGAACAATCATAAACATTTATGTACATAACCAGGGTGCCTCAAAATACTTGAGGCAAACACTGGAAAAACTGAGTGGAGAAATAGATGCCTCTACAATTATACTGGGGGGCATTAATACACCATTATCAAAATTAGACAGAACATCTCAACAAAGAATCAATAAAGAAAAAAATTATCTGAATAATACATTAGAGGATCTGGATCTATTAGACATATACAAAACAATACACCCAAATACAGCAGGATATACATTCTTCTTGAGGGCACATGGGGCATTCTCCAAGATAGAACACATGTTAGGCCACAGAAAAATTCTCAATGATCTCAGAAAGATTGATATTAATCAGAGTAATTTCTTTGTCCACAATGGAATGAAGCTTGAAATCAGTAAGGGCCAGAGAACTGGATTAGGCACAAGAATATGGAAGTTAAACAATACACTCTTAGACAAATAGTGGTTCAAGGAGGAAATTACAATAGAAATCAATAACTACCTTGCAGTGAATGAAAATAACAACACAACTTATCAAAACCTATGAGATGCAGCCAAAGCTGTACTGAGAGGTAAATTCATGGCCATAAATGCATATATCAAAAAAGAAGAAAGAGGTAAAATTGAAGATCTAAATGCACACCTGGAAGAATTAGAAAAAGAATAACAAACCAACCCCAAAATCAGTAGAATGAAGGAAATAACAAAGACTAGAGCAGAGCTAAAAGAAATAGAAAATAAGAAAGCACTAGAAAAAATAAACATAACCAAAAGCTGGTCCTTCGAGAAGATCAATATAATTGACAAACACTTAGCTAGACTAACATAAAGAAAAAGAGGGAAGTTGCAAATACACAAAATAAGAATTGAGGTAGGGAAGAACACCACTGACCCAATAGAAATAGAATATCATAAAAGGATACTTTAAAAAATTATATGCCAATAAGATGAATAATTTAGAGGAAATGAACAAATTCCTAGAAACAAACCAGCAGCCTACATTGATGGAAGAAGAAATTGATGAACTCAACCGACCAATCAAAAGTAGAGATAGAATCAGTCATCAAAAACCTCCCAACTAAGAATAGCCTAGGACCAGTTGTCTTCAAAGGTGAATTCTACCAAACATTCCAGAAAGAGCTAATACCAATCCTGCTTAACCTGTTCCAAAACATAGACGTTGAACAAACAATGTGTAATTCATTCTATGATGCCAACATTACCCTAATACCAAAGCCAAACAAAGAAGCCACAAGAAAGGAAAATTATTCGTTCTCTAACGAATCTAGATGTTAAAATCCTCAACAAAATACTTGCTAATCATATTAAACAACACATCAAATGAATTATACACTATGACCTAGTGGGTTTCATCATGGGTATGCAAGGATGTTTCAACATAAGAAAATCAATGAATGTAATACACCACATAAACAGATCAAAAGAAAAAATATCATAAGATAATCTCTATAGATGTAGAAAAAGCATTTCGACAAAATATAGCACACTTTCCTGATAAAAACACTGCAAAAGATAGGAATAGAAGGAAACTTTATGAACATGATAAAAGGCATAAATGAAAAACCCACAGGTTACATCATATACAATGGTGAAATCCTAAAAGCTTTTCCTTTAAGATTGGGAACAAGACAAAGATGCCCACTATCACCACTCCTATTTAACATTGTGTTAGAAGTACTTGCTTGAGCACTGAGGAAAGAAATAGATATAAGTCATCCAAATTGGAAAGGAAGAAGTAAAAATTTCGCTAGAGACAAACAACATGATCCTTTACATAGAAAGCCCTGAGAAATCTACAACAAAGCTTCTAGAGCTTATGAATGAGTTAAGTAAAGTCTCAGTGTATAATATCAATGCAAAAAATCAGTACCATTTCTGCACACCAATAATGAGAAGGAAATTAAGATGAAAATACCATTTACAATAGTACTTAAAAAATCAAATACCTAAGAATAAATTTAAAGATGTAAATGACTTATACACAGTAAACTACACAGCACTGTAAAAGGAAATCAAAGAAGACAGAAATAAATGGAAGAATATTCCTTGTTCATGGATAGGAAGACTAAACTTCATTAAGATGTCTATCCTACCCAACCTAATATATAGGTTAATGCAATCTCAATTAAAATCAACACAGCTTTTTTTTTACTGAATTGAAATACTATGAAATTTATTTGGAAGAGCAAGAGATCCCGTATAGCCAAAGACATTTGGAAAAAGAAAAATGAAATTGAAAGAATCACACTACCTGACTTGAAAGTATATTACAAAGCTGCAGTAGTCAAAACACCATGGTATTGGCACAAGGATAGAGATTCTGACCAATGGAACCAAATCGAGTGCTCTGATATAGATCCTCACATATACAGTCATCTGATATTTGACAAGGCCAACAAGCCCACTCAATTGGGAGACAGTGGCATCCTCAACAAATGATGCTTGTAGAACTGGACATCCATATCCAAAAGAATGAGAGAGGAACACCATCTCACACCATTTAAAGCAATCAACTTAAGATGGATCATAGATATAAATATAAGAGCCAAGACAATAAAGACCTTGGAAGATAATGTAGAGAAGCATCTACAGGACCTTTTAATAGGAAATGACTTCATGAACTTCACACCCAAAGCACAAGCAGTGAAAGAAAAATAGATAAATGGGACCTCCTCAAAATTAAAATCTTTTGCACCTTAAATGAGTTTGTCAAGAAAGTGAAAAGACAGCCTACCCAATGGGAGAAATTATTTGTTAGCCATCTGTCTAATAGGAGCTTAATATCTAACATAAATTTAAAAATCCTATATCTCAAAACTTAAAAGACAAAAACCCATTTAAAAAATGAGCAAGTGATTTGAACAGACACTTTTCCAAAGAAGAAATGCAAACGGCTAAAAAGCACATGAAATGATGCTCAACATCACTAGCTATTAGGGAAATGCAAATAAAAAGAACAATGAGATAACCATCTTACACCCATTAGACTAGCGGCTATTAATAAAACAGTGGACTATAAGTGTTGGAGAGGATGTGGAGGAGTGGGAAATCTCATCCACTGCTGGTGGGAATGTAGAATGATCTAGCCATTGTGAAAGACAGTTTGGCAGTTCTTCAAAAAACTAACTGTAGATCTGCCATATGACCCAGCAATTCCACTGCTGGGTATAAACCCAGAAGAACAGAAAGCAAGGATACGAACAGATATATGCACACCAATGTTCATAGCGGCATTATTCACTATTGTCAAAAGTTGGAATCAACCCAAATGCCCATCAACAGATGAATGGATAAACAAAATGTGGTATATACATACAATGGAATATTACTCAGATGTAAGAAAGAACACAGTACTAACACATGGGATAATATGGATGAATCTTTAGGACCTTATGTTGAGTGAAGCAAGCCAGGCATTGAAGGACAAATATTACGTTACCTCCCTGATATGAATGAAGCAAATTGAGCTGATTCAGAGAGCGAGAGTCTGGATGATAGGTTTCCAGGAAATAGGAAGAGAGAAGGTTGTGAGCCAACACCAATATGGGTGAAATCTATGATAAGGTGGAAGTGAGTAGTTGTGCAATGAAGAGATATGACAGGGGTGTAGGGAAACTATTGGGTTGGATGGTGCAACCTTGACAGTTGGGTAGGGTGGGTAAGATGGTTTGGATGATCCAAGGAACTTGGAGGTGGGTTGGGGCATAGAATAGTTGAACACTGGGGAAAGGTGGGTATGTGGGTGAAACTACAATGTTGAGAAAACTCTTTTGGCAATATTACAATGAAGTGTTACTGGTTTAAGGTTTTGAATGGGGGGACATTTCAGACAGGAGAACCTGGGACAGTCTTCTAGAGAATGTGCTAGTGATCATTTTGTCATAATGTGCTCTATTAGTGGGGGGAAACCCACATAATGAGTGGGAAGTAGTTGGACTCCCATGCTGGAGAGGCCTGAGATGTTCTCAAACAGAGGAGGATGTCTCTCGAGAGCATGGGAAGTTGCTAATAGAGGAGGACAGATTAATGTGTCCAGCCCTCAGCATTGTTGCAAGTAACTATGAATTGCGCCCTTCATAAAGTGAAGCCTGGTCATGACCATGGGTCCCGAGGGAAGGGGGAGGCAAGAATAGAAGAGATTGAAGAAAGGTTATTTGGGGGCAATGGAAGTGTCCCGCATGATCATGCAATTATGGATATAGGCCATGTTAAATTTCATTAAAAAATTATAAAATGTATGGTCTAAAATGTAAACAATAATGTAAACCATTGACCATAGTTGGTAGCTATGTTTCAATATTTATACATCAGTTGTAACAAATGTAAAAATATGTAAAATTATTATTAATAGAGAAGGGGAAAAGAGGGAGGATGTTGGGTATATGGGAGTCCCCTATATTCTGTATGTAGCTCTACTGTGACCTAAAACTTCTTTGAAGACAATATTAAAAAAAAGTAAGACACTGGGGAAGTAATGTAAGCAAATGTCACTGTACATACAGGACAACTGATATTACAGTGATGAAAGCCATAATGTCAAAAAACATTTATTTTTTTTATGTTTTTCATTTTTTATTACCCCAATGTTTTTACTTTATTTTAGTTTCTTTAAATTATTATGTATATTAGTTCTTATGTTTAAACCTATCATAATTATTTCATTTTCCTATTAATCAAATTTGGAAATATTCTTGGCTTCATTTCTGAAGAGGTTTTTGATCACAGAAGGGTGACAACTATGGCAGAAGAGGATCAATGGGGTAGGGTGTCAGTGATGGGGGATACATGGGAGGAAGTCCACCTGGGCATATATATAAGCTATATAAATATGTTCAAATGTTCATGGGGCATTGTCACAGAGGGTAGAGATTTACAATGCAACTGAAAGAGTATTGCATTCCCATCCTGGGGAGTTCTGCCACATTCTCTAATGGAACAGCAACAATCCCCCAAGTACAGTTGCAATGACTAGTGAAGAAGATGGTCCATTGATGGGCCCTTGATATTGACAATTATGCTTGGAGAATTTTGTTTTTGAATTTGCAAATTAGCCTAGTGCTTTAGAGTGCCTAAGAGTTACCTCCTGAGAGCCTCCTTGTTGCGCAAATGTGGCCTGTCTCTAAGCCAAACTCAGCATATAAATGCATTACCATCCCAGCAAGGGAAAAGGCTCCCAGGGATGAGCCTCCCTGGCACTGAGGGATTACTACCAAGCACAAGCTGGTGATACAACTGGAAAAATACCTTGGATAAAAGGGGCGAAAGGTAAAGATAAATGAGTGTATATGGCTAAGAGATTTCAAAGTGAGTTGGGAGGTCATCAGAGAGGTAATGCTTATGCATGTCTCAGCAGGATCTCATAGATGGCCAAGGAAGATACTACCACAAATAGTTGGAATCCTGAGGGCTCTGGAGACACCCAGGTCCTATGGTCATGGCAAATAGCACCGGAGTTTGATACCTTGGCAGTGACCCTGCTTTGGATTTTATGGCCTTGAGTGTGACAGAATTAGACTTAGACATGACTTCTCTACACAAACCTCTCCTGTCCCTTTTAATTGAATGTATAGTTGGTACTGGAGTTGGTAGGTGTATGTCCAAGAGACTTGAATCTTTGGGCTTTTCATGTGCAAGCTGGGCCCTGAATCTCAATGGAGTTGCAATACCTACTCTCTACTTCATTGAACTCACCCAGGACAACTAACAAGGAGATAATAACAGACAACAACCATCCCAAGGAACTGAGAGTCAACAACTGTAAGTAAGAGAGTCCCAACCATCTTCCCCATGGGATCAAAACCTCCTCTCAATTAGAGGTGGAGTGGATATCACCATCCCAGAATCTTCAGGATTGGGGTGTGAACTATGGAGTATAGTAGATTTACTGGTATTCTACTATAGACTTATTGTGATTGTAACAATATTAGAAATTATATCATTCATGTGGGGGCAGTGGCCACTAGAGGTTCTGAGGGCATGGAGAGGGAAATACAGGTGAAATATGGGGGCACTTTGGGGACTTGGGAATTCTCCTGAATAACATTACAATGACAGATACAGACCATTACATATCTTGCCATAACCTACAAAATTGTGTGGGATAGAGTGTAAACTACCATGTAAAGTATAATCCATGCTTAGTGGCAATTCTCTAAAATGTTTTCATCAATTTTAATGAATGTACCACACTAATGAAAGATGTTGTTAATGTGGGAAAATGTGGGAGGTGTGGGGAGCAGGGCATATGGGAATTCCTTTATTTTTATGTACCATTTATGTAATCTAAATATATATATATTTAAAGATAGATATATGGACCAATGAAATAAAACTGAGATTTCAAAAATAAATCTTCAAATTTATGGGGAAGTGAATTTTGATTAGGATGTCAAGCCCACCCAAGTGGGCCTTAACAGTCTCTTCAACAAATGGTGTTGGAGAACTGGATATCCACATCCAAAAGAAAGAAGGGGGACCTGTACCTCACACTTTATACAAACATTAACTCAAGATGATCAAAGACTTAAATATAAAATCTACATGCATAAAACTCCTGGGAAAAATATAGTGAAAATATAGGGATCTTGTCTTAGGTGGTGTTTTCTTAAAACTTACACCCAAATCATGAGCAAAGCAAGAAAAAATAGATGAATGGGACCTCCTCATATTTAAACTCTAGGTGCTTCAAAAGACTGTCAAGAAAGTGAAAAGGGAACTTACTCAATTGGAGAAAATACTTGGTAACTACAACGCTCATAAGGGTTTGATATCAATGTTATATAAAGAGATCATAAAACCCAATCATAAAAAAGACAAACAATCCAATTGAAAATGGGCAAAAACTTGAATAGACATTTCTCCAAAGAGAAAATACAAATAGCCAAAAATTACATGAAAAAAATGTAATACGTTGTTAGATATTAGGGAAATACAGATCAAAGCTACACTGTTATATAATTTCACACCTATATAATGGTCATTATTACAAAAAAAAACCAGAAAACTACAAGTGCTGGAGAGAATGTAGAGAAAGAGGAACACTTATTCACTCTTAGTGGGAATGTAGAATGGTGCAGTGTCTGTGGGAGACACTTGGCAGTTCCTCAATAAACTAAAAATAGAACTGCCTTATGATCCAGTAATCCAGTTACTAGGAATATATTCAGAAGAACTGAAAGCAAGGATGCAAACTGACATTTGCACACCGATGTTCACAGTAGTATTATTCACAATTGTTAAAAGATGTAAACAACTCAAGTGTCCATCAAAGGATAAATAGATAAAGAAAATGTGGTATACACATCCAATGGAATACTTTTCAGTTGTAAGAAAAATGAAATTAGGATGCATATGACAACATGGATGAACCTTGAGGACATTATGTTGATTGAAATAATTCAGACACAAAAAGGAAAAATATTGAATGGTCTTACTAATATGAACTAAAACGAAGAATAAGCTCCTGAAGGTAAACTCGAGTATAGGTTACTAGGAAATTGAATGTAGGTTTAAAATAGAAGTTGATGCTTAATGTACATAGAAGTTTTAATATTTTACTCTAAATGTGTGGAAATGAATAGAGTTGATTGTAATACATTATAGTGAGTATAACTAACACTGCTGATTTATAAATGTGATTGTGGCTGAAAGGGGTAGTCAGTGGAAGTAATATTTCCATTGAAAGAAAGCTAGTGAATAATACAGGGACTGTATAG
>JAQZBX010044112.1:0-21455 GCA_029593785.1 Cabassous unicinctus
TTAACCAACGATGTAAAGCACTTGTATTCAGAAAACTATGACTCATTGTTAAAAGAAATTTTTAAAAAAGACCTAAATAATTGGAAGAACATTCCATGCTCACGGATTGGAAGACTAAATGTCATTAAGGTGTCAATTCTACTCAAATTGATATACAGATTCAATGCAATCCCAATAAAAATTCCACCAGCATTTTTTAAATAAATGGAAAATATGATTATCAAATTTATTTGGAAGGGTAAGGGGACTGGAATAGCCAGAAACATCTTAAAAAGAAAAAGTGAAGTTTGAGGACTCTCACTTTCAGACTTTAAATCGTATTATTTAGCCACAGTGGTAAAAATAGCATGGTACTGGCCTAAAGACAGACCCATAGACCAGTGGAACTAGACTGATGGTTCAGAAACAGACCCTCATATTTGTGGCCAAGTGATCTTTTACTAGCCTGTCAAACCCACCCAGCTCGGGCAGAGCAGTCCATTCAATAAATGGTGCTGAGAGAACTGGATATTCATAACCAAAAGAAGAAAAGAGGACACCTATCTCACACCTTATATAAAAATTAACTCAAAATGGATAAAAAACTAAATATAAAAACAAGAACCACAAAGCTTCTAGAAGAAAATGTAGGAAAATATCTTCAAGACCTGGTGGTAGGTGGTGGATTCTTAAAGGAGATAAGAGGAGGACTGAGATAGACTACTGATGTTTAATGTATGTAGAAGTTTTAATTAACTTTACTGTAAAAGTTTGGAAATGTATAGAGTTGAGGGTAATACATTATAGTGAGTAACAGCTGGTTTATAAATGGGAATGTGGCTGGAAAGGGTAGTCTAAGGATGTAAATGCCAATTGACTGAAAGCTAGAGAATAATCTAGGGACTGAATAACATAGTACCCCCAGAGGTGGATGAGAATTGTGGTTGATGATACAGATGCAAAAGTGTCCTTTGTGAGCTAGAGCTAGAGTACATCACTATGCAGGGTGGTGGAAATGTGGAGAGGCATGGGAAAAATACAACTGGAGTGACCTACGGTCTGTGGTTAACAGTAATAATGTAATATTCATGCATCTATGCCAAAGATGTACTGTGTTGATAATGGGGGAGTCTGGAAAAAGTATGCCAAATGTACGCTATGGACCTGGCAATAATCAGATGATATTATCTCATAATCTGCAACAAATATTCCACCACGGTGTGGTGTGTTGATAGAGGGGTGTTGTATGAGAATTCTGCACATGTGTATGATTGTTTTGTAAGTTTACAACTTCTGTCATAAAAATAAATTTAAAAAATAATAATAGGGTGGGTTGGGGGAAAATACACCAAATGTAAGATAAAGACTATAATTAGTAGTAAGATTTTGACAATATTCTTTCATAATTTGAAACAAATGTCTCATGACAATGCAAGGTGTTGGTGGAGGGTTGCTGTATGGGACCCCTGTATGATGTTATGAATGTTTGCTTTGTAAGTTCACAACTTTTACTATACACTTATTGTTTATATATGTTCATGTATAAATGATATGAAAATAATAATAATAGGGTGGGTTGGGGAAAAATACTTTGGTTAGTAGTAATATTTTGAGGATGCTCTAATCATTAGTTAGAAATGTTTAACAACAAAGCAAGGTATTGTTGGTATGGTGAGGTATGAGAGCCCTGTGTGATATTATGTATGTTTGTTTTGTAAGTTCACAACTATTACTATACACTTATTGTTTATGTATCTTCATGTATGAGTGATATACTTCAATAAATTTTTAAAAAATGGAAAAAAGTGGGTGGCTGGAAAAGAGCATAGTATGGGACCATAAAACCCATCCACAACCTGTCCTTTAGGTAGGGCAACTGGGGCCCCTGCCCCAGACCCCACTTGGTAGGGGTGCCAGAGATCCTACCCCTTACTCCTCTTTCTGACCATAATTCAAATTCAAATTCAAAATTTCTATCATTAATGTTTTCTAGAGGGTATTATGAAAGATGTTAACAGTTAGGGCAGCCGCTGCAAGTATGATTTTCTGCCCAGGCCTTATCCACACTCTTCTAAAATCAGCCCTGCCTTCCAGCCCAGGTGTATTAGTCAGCCAAAGGGGGTGCTGATGCAAAGTACCAGAAATCTGTTGGCTTTTATAAAGGGTATTTATTTGGGGTAGAAGCTTACAGTCACAAGGCCATAAAGAGTCTAACTCAAGGTACCAAAAGAGGTACTTCCTTACCCAAAATCTATTGCCACGTGTTGATGCAAGATGGCAGGCAAGTCTGCGAGGTTTCAGCCTTCTTCTTCCTCTTAAGGCTCCATGGTCCCAGCTTCTTCTGATCTCAGCTGTAGGCTGACATAAGGTTTGCCTCTCTCCCTGGGGCTTGTTTCTTTCTGGGCTCAGCCTCTCAGTTCTCTTCACAAGGTCATTTGTAGACCATCAGGCTCATCTCTTTTCCCGGGGCCTCTGCCGTGTCTATGGAGCCATCTTACTCCTCTGTGTTCTTCTCCTGTGTGTCTACTTCTGTGTGAGAGTCTGTTTTATCAGCCCACCAAGGGGTTGGGGCTCAATGCTGAGTAGCACTCTAATGATGTGGTAAAATCAAAGCCTTAATCTTAACATTATTTAATCAGACATCTCAGCTGAATCTAATACAATCAAAGTGTTATCACACCCAGATGAACAGACCAATTTACAAACATAATCAATATTCCAATATGCCATTTTGGAGTTCATAAATAATTTCAAACTGCCACACCAGGTTTCCATGTCTCACAGTGCCATTGAGGGGTTGTATGGAATCTTCTTTATTCCAATCTTGAAAGCTTAGTGAAGTGTGTCAAAGTATCATAGCATCTTCTAATAATTCCTTAATTATTACCTACAAATTAATCTAAAATTTTTTTTAACCCATTGGTGTTTTCAACATATACCACATCCTGCGGTAATGTGTTACATGCATTTTTCATACACTATGTAAAGTAGTAGTTTCTTTTATTTGCCCTAAATTTGTCTCTTTCAATCTAGAACCTAGAAGGTTGTGGGGCTTGGTGTGGCTAGACAAAAAAGATTGTAACTCAATGGTACAAAGGTGAAGACTGGGGAAATATAGTCTCTACAATCATAAAGTGTGTGAATTCTAATCTCTCTGAGAGGGTTGTTAGTTGGGATGGTGATAAAATAATGACTATTTGATTAGCTTTATAGCTTTCAAGTATCTTTCTCATAACTCATCTTGTTTAATTAAATTAGGAAGAATATCATTCCTACTGTACAGACCAGAAAGAGGTTAGATGACTTGCCCAAGAACCTACTTGACTTATGATTCCAAATTTTGAGCTGTCCCCCCCAATACCCAACCAAGTATTATGTAGCTCTTCAGTTAGGAGCACAACCTTCTAGGTTTTAGATTCAAATCTCCATCCTGCCATATCTTTGAATTTGGACAAATTATTTAATTTCTTGTCCTCATCAATAAACTCAGGATAGAAGTACTTATCATGAAAGGCTGTTGTATTAGTCAGCCAAAGGAGTGCTGATGCAAAATACCAAAAATCTGTTGGCCACAGTTACCAGGCCATAAAGGATAACTTACTTCCCTCACCAAAGTCTGTTGGCACGTATTGGAGTAGAACAGCTGCTGACATCTGCAAAGGTTCAGGCTTCCTGGGTTCCTCTCTTCCTGGGGCCTCTGCTGTGTCCAATTGAGCTTTCTGTCCTTCCTCACGTATCTGCTTCCCAGGCTCCAGGATCAAAACCCCAAACTCCCTTCTCTGCGGTGTGGTTACCAAGGGGACGGGCACTCAATGTCCTACTGACATGGCCCAATCACAGCCTCAATCATCATTTAATCAAGTAAAAGTGAAACCTTTGAATCCAATGTAATCTAATATGCCCAGAGGAACAAATCAGTTTACAAACAATCAAATATCTATTTTTTGGAATTCATAAACAATATCAAACTGCTACAGCTGTTGTGTAGATTAAATGAGATAATATCTATAAGTGCTCACTGTAACATAAGTATAATTATTCCAAATTCTTTATGAGTTCCTAAGAACAAACTTCCTGGACTTTTTCCTCAGTTATAATCAAGACTTTGGTTTTCATCACTTATAAATATAGTTTGGAAAATTCTTCTATTAGTGCACTGTTCAATACTTCGTCCAACTTAAGCTCACTTATACCTTTTCTGTCTGTTCACATATCATTTAAATAGCCCTATGGTTTATTTTTAAGAACTCCTAGAATGTGGTTTCGCCCTCTACTGTAGCAGAGTTTCTTCCTCTTCTGATCATTCAAAAACTCTAGGAAGGACTGTTCTTAGGAAGAGAGGTTGGGCCCACACACATTTTATACTTCTACATCTAGAAATATGTCCCCTTTCTCCTTCTCTTTGCATTGTATAAACAGGCCAGTTTTCTACCATCCAAGGCAAAACTTCCCCATAAGTCCAAGATGACTCAATTTGTAATAGCCTTTGCTGGGTGACTTTGCCAAGGAATTTTTAAAAGCTTTACAAAAAGTTACATCTGCAGGTTTCCCTTTGTAGCATGTTTATTTGCTTATTCAGATAATGAATAGACTGTTTCTTGGGACAGTGGTCACTTGCATTAACCGAAAAACACTTTGGTCCAATTCCACAATGTCACTCTTGAATTTCAGCAAGAAGCTGAAATCATCAAAACCCAGAAGAGAAGAGCGAGACCAGCAATACTGCCCTGTGCCTTGTCATGTGGCAGAGGAGCCAAGGATCACTGGCAGCTGGTCTTTGGGAAGAAAGCATCACCTTGATTATGCTTTGATTTGTATATTTTCCTGGCCAGAAACCATAAGCTAATAAATTCCAAATATATAAGCCAACCCATTTCATGGTATCTATTTTAAGCAGCCTAGGAAACTAAAACTGTTGGTATCAAATCAAGTACAATTATTATATGTTTAGGATGTTAAATTTTAACCCCCTTGTTACCCCAAGGAAATTAGGAAATATCTTGAGGTGAGTGAAAATGAAAATAAAACATACCAAACATTTGGGATGGAGGAAAGGTAGGCAAAGAGGGAAATTTCTAACTCTAAATGCTTATATTAGAAAGAAAAAAGATTCAAATCAGAGACCTAACCTCAAAGCAAGCAGAAGGAAGGAAATAATGAAGATTAGAGTAGATATAAATTAAATAGAGAATAAAAAAATAACAGATAACAAAATAAAAAATTGGTTCTTTGGAAAGTCATTAAAATTGACAAACCTTTATCTAGAGTGACAAAGGAAAAAAGAGAAAGGATACAAATAACTAAAATCAGAAATGAAAAGGAGGACATTACTCCTGACCCCACTAAATAAAGAATATAATAGGATACTATGAACAACTGTGCACCAAAAAATTATATGACCTAGGCGAAATGGACAATTTCCCAGAAATACAAACTTCCTACACTGACTCTAGAAGAAATAGGAGATCTCAACAAACCAATAACTAATATAGGGATGAATCAGTAATCCAAAACCTCCCAACAAAGAAAAGCCAGATCAGATGGTTCCTTTACCAAAATTCCAAGAAGAATTAACACCAATTCTGCTCATACTCTTCCAAAAAAAATTGAAGGGGAGAAAACACTCCCTAATTTACCCTACGAGGCCAACATCACCCTCATACCAAAGCCAGATAAAGATACCACAAGAAAATTAAATTACAGACCAATATCTCTGATTAATATATCCATATATTAATATGATACTAACAAACTGATTCCAACTAGCAAAACTGATGCAAAACTGATACTAACAAACTGATTCCAACAGCAAACTGATTCCAATAAGACATTAAAAGAATTATACACCATGACCGAGTGGGATTTATCCCAGGTGTGCAAGGTGGTTCAACATAAGAAATCAATTAATGTAGTACATTGCATTAAGAGAATGAAGGGGAAAAATACACAATCATCTTTATTGACACAGAAAAGGTATTTGACAAAAATCCAGCACCTCTTCTTGATAAAAATTCTTAAAGACTAGAAATAGAAGGAAACTTCCCCAAGATAATAAAGGGCATATATGAAAAAACTACAGCTAACAGCAAACTTAATGGTGAAAGACTGAGAACTTTCCCTCTAATAGCAGTAGCAAGACAAGGATGCCCACTGCCAACATTGTTTTTCAACATTGTACTGGAAGTTCTAGCCAGTGCAGTCAGGCCTGAAAAAGAAATAAATGTCATCCAAATTGGAAAGGAAGAAGTAAAACTTTCCCTAATTGCAGGTGACATGATCTAATATGTAGATAATCCTGAAATATCTACAGCAAAACTTCTAGAACTAATAACTGAATTCAACAAAGTAGCAGAGTACAAGATCAACAACTCCAAATCAGTAGTGTTTCTATACACTAGTAATGAAAAATTGGAAGAAGAAATGAAGAAAAAAGTTCCTTGTACAATAGCAACTAAAAGAATCAAATATTCAGGAATAAATCTAACCAAGGATGTAAAGGACGTGTACATAGAAAACTACAAAGCATTACTAAAAGAAATCAATGAAGGCCTAAATAAATGGAAGGACATTCCATGTTCATGGATTGGAAGACCAAATATTGTTAAGAAGTCAATTGTACCCAAAGAGATTTACAGATTCACTGCAATCCCAATCAAAATTCCAACTACCTTCATTGCAGAAATGGAAAAGCAAATATCAAATTTATATGGAAGGGTAAGGAGCCTCAAATAGCCTAAACTATCTTGAAAATATGAATGAAGTTGGAGGACTCACACTTCCCAATCTTAAAATATACTACAGGGCACCTAGTAGGAAGGCAAGAAGGAGACAGATGTTGAGAGAAGGGGGAAGAAGCAGAGAAAATGTCATCCACGGATTATAGTACCTACAGCAAAAGCACACAGCAGGGCTACAGTGCTTTTATCATCCAACTCACTCAAGAATATGCACAGATCACCCAGGCATATGGGCAACAAAGTTGTAGAACCTATGGATAGCCCACTGATGTCAGCTATACCCAGGCTCAACCACTGTGACCTATGGGCAGATTGCCTATGCATCTTCTTATGGACAGCCTTCTACTGGTTATACTACTCTGATTGCCCCCCAGGCTTATAGCCAGCCTGTCTGGGGTATGGCACTGGTGCTTATGATACCACCACTACTACAGTCACCACCACCCAGGTCTCCTATGTATCCCAGTCTGCATACGGCACTGCTTACCTAACCTATGGGCAGCAATCAGCAGCCACAACATCTGCAAGACCTCAGGATGGTACAAGCCTACTGAAACTAGTTGACCTCAGTCTAGCACAGGGGTTGCAACCAGCCCAGCCTAGGATATGGACAGAGCAATTACAGTTAACCTCAGGTACCTGGGAGTTACCCATGCAGCCAGTCACCACACCTCCATTGTATCCTCCTACCAGCTATTCCTCTTTATATATACCAGCTATACAGCAAACTAGGTATGATCAGAGCAGTTACTCTCAGGAAAACACCGTTGGGAAGCTGAGTAGCTTTGAACATCAGAGTAGCTATGGTCAACAAAGCAGCTATGGGCAGCACCCTCCCACTAGTTATCCTCATACCCCAGACTGGATCCTACTGCCAGGTTCCAAGTCAATATAGCCAACAGAGCAGCAGCTCTGGGCAGCTGAGTTCACTCCAACAGGACCACCCCAATAGCATGGGTGTTTATGGCAGGGGTCTGGAGAATTTTCTGGACCAGGAGAGAAACTGAGCATGAGTGGCCCTGATAATGGGGGCAGGGGAAGAGAGGGATTTGATCATGGAGGTATGAGCAGAGGTGGGTAGGGAGAAGGATGCAGTGGAATGGGTGCTGGAGAGTAAGGTGGCTTCAATAAGCCTGGGAGAACAATGGATGAAGGACCAGATCTTGATCTAGGCCTGCCTGTAGACCCAGATGAAGAATCTGACAATACTGCAATTTATGTGCAAGGATTAAATGACAATGTGACTCTAGATGACTTGGCAGCCTTCTTTAAGCAATGTGGGTTTGTGAAGATGAACAAGAGAACTGGGCAACCCATGATCTACATCCAGCTGGACAAGGAAACAGGAAAGCACCAAGGCGATTCCACAGTGTCATATGAAGACCCACTGACTGCCAAGGCTTCCATGGAGTGGTTTGATGAGAAAGATTCTCAAGGCAATAAACTTAAAGTTGGTTTCACATGGAAGAAGCCTCCAATGAACAGCATGCGCGGTTGTATGCCATCCTGCAAGGGCAGAGGGATGCTGCCCCTACTCCATGGATGTCCAGGGGCCCATGAGGTTCTGGGGCACCCATGGGTCACATAGCAGGCTGTGGAGGAGACAGAGGAGGCTACCCTCAAGAGGGCCTCAGGGTTCCCGAGGAAACCCATCTGGAGGAGGAAATGTCCAATACCGAGCTGGAGATTGGAGGTACCCCAATCTGGGATGTGGAAACCAGAAATTCACCTGGAGGACAGAAGGTAACCAGGGTAAGGCCCTTAAGCCTGAAGGCTTCCTTCCATCACCCTTTCCACCCCCAGGTGGTGACTGTGGCAGAGGCACTCCTGGTGGCATGTGGGGAGGAAGAGGTGGTCTCATGGACTGTGGTGGTCCTGGTGGAATGTTCAGAAATGGCCGTGGTAGAGACAGAGGTGGCTTTCATGGTGGCTGGTGGCTTTGGTGGTAGAAGACAAGGCAGCCCTGGGGGGGGGGGGTCTTCTGGACCTTTTATGGAACAGATGGGAAGAAGAAGAGGTAGCCGTGGAGGACCTGGAAAAATGCATAAAGGTGAGCACCATCAGGAATGCAGAGACTAGCCCTACTAGAAACAGAGATGCTGCAGAGCTGCATTGACTACTAGATTTATCTTTTTAACCAAAAAATGTTTTAAATTTATAATTCCATATTTATGGAATGTTAGGCACAACATTATGATTATTCCTTGTCTGTACTTTAGTATTTTTAGTATTTTTCATTATTTATGAAGAAACATTAAAACAAATTAAATGGTTTTAAAAATGTATTACAAAGCAACAGTAATCAAAACACCATGGTACTGGCACAAGGACAGGCATATAGACCAAAGGAATAGAACAGAGAATTCAGAATTCAACCCTGACATTTATGGACAACTGATTTTTTACAAGGGGGAAAGGACCACTTAAATGGGAAAGAATAATCTTTTCAACAAATGATGTTGGAAAAACTGGATTGCTATTTGCAAAAGAATGAAGGTGAAACCCTATCTCACACCATAAGCATATATCAACTCAAAATGGATCAAAGACCTAAATCTAAGAGCCAAAACTATGAAACTCCTGCAAGAAATTATAGGGTTACATCTTCAGGAAATTGTGTTAGGCAATGGTTTCTTAGACTTTACACTCAAAGCACAACCACAAAAAGAAAGAATAGATAAATGGACCTCATTAAAATTGAAAACTTTTTTGCATCCAAGAACTTCATTATGAAAGTAAATTGACAACCTACAAAATGGGAGAAAATTTTTAGAAACTACACAAGGTTTAGTATGCATAATATATAAAGAAATTATTCAGTTCCACTACAGAAAGACAAACAATCAATTTTTAAGATGAGCAAAGGACTTAAATAGACATCTTTCCAAAGAAGATACACAAATGGCTAATAAGTAAATGAAAAGAAGCTCAATATCATTAGCCATTAGGGAAATGCAAATCAAAATCACAATGAGATACCATTTCACACCCACTAGAATGACCGATATTTAAAAAATGGAAAATTACAACTGTTGGAGAGGATGTGGAGAAATAGGGATACTCATTCCTTGCTGGTGGGAATGTAAAAAGGTGCATTTGCTATGGAAGACAGTTTGGTCATTCTTCAGAAAGTTAAGTATAGAATTACCGTATGAACTTGCAATCCCACTTAGATATCTGTATGCCAAAGTTTGGAGTGGCATTATATACAATTGCCCAAAGAAGGAAGCAACCCAAATGTCCATCAACTAATGAATGTGGTATATACACATAATGGAATATTATCCAGCCATAAAAAGGAATGAAGTTCTGATACATGCAACAACATGAACAAACCTTGAAAACCTCATGTTGAGTGAAATAAGCCAGATACAAAGGGACAAATATTGCATGATCTCACTGATAAGAAATAATTAGAATAAGCAAACTCATAGAGTCAGAATTTAGAATATAGTTACCAGGGTATGGGATGGGGATAAGGAATAGGTAGTTAAGGCTTAAAATGTACAAAGTTTTTATTTGGGATGATGGGAAAGTTTTGGCAACAGTAGCACATTGTGAATGTTATTAACATCACTGAACTACATATTTGAATGTGGTTAAAAAGAGAAATGTTAGGGTGTATGTGTGTGTGTGTATTACTAGAATAAAAATCTTAAGAAAATCCCATGGAACTTCACAATACAAACAGTGAACACTAAGCTAAATCATGTACTATAGTTAATAGTACAATTGTGAAAATGCACTTTCATCAACTGTAAAAAATGTACCACACCAATGCAGTGTTAATAATAGTGTGATATATGGGAACCCTGTATTTTATGCATGATTTTTCTGTAACCCTACAACTTCTCTAATTTAAAAAGCAAAGAAAAAATAAATTGATGGAAGCAAACCCAGAAATGACATACATGATAGAATTAGTAGACAACAATTAAACCAGTTGTTACATTTATGTTACATATGTTCAAGAAGATAGGGGAAAACATGAGCATGATAAGGAAGGACATAGAACATATAAAAGACTCAAATCAAACTTTTAAAGATGAAAAAAATACACTGGATGTATTTCATAGCAGATTGGACAGTGCAAAAGAAAAGATTAATGGACTTGAAGATATAACAAGATGAATTATGCATAATGGAACAGAAATAAAGGACTGAAACAAAGTGAACAGAGCATCAGTGACCTGTGGGACAATATCAAGTGACCTAATAATGTATGTAATTAGAATCCCTGAAAGAGAGGAGAAAGATGGAGGACAAAAATATATGATGAAATAAAGTATGAAACTATTCCAAATTTGAAGAAAACTATAAAACCCCAGATCCAAGAAACTTAACAAACCCCAAGCACCAGACACATGAAGAAAATGACACCAAAGGACATCACAATCAAATTGCTTAAAACCAGTGATAAAGAGAGAATCTTAAAAGCAGCCAGAGAAAAAAGACATATTACATATAGAGGAACAAAAATAAGAATGACAGCAGATTTATCATTTAAAACAATGCAAGTGAAAAGACAGTGGAGCAACACCTTTAAAGTACTGATAAAAAACAAAAACAAAAAAACGGATTGGTATCCCAGGTTTCTATATACAGCAAAACTATCTTTCAAAAATAAAGTCAAAATAAAGACTTTTTCAGATGTACAAAATTGAAAAATGTTAGACTTCACAACAAGAAATTTTAAAGAAATTTCATGTAAAAGGAAAATAACAGATGGAAATATGGATCTACACAAAAGAATGAAGAGCACCAGAAATTATAGAGGTATAGATTAAAATAAAAGACTTTTCCTTTATTTTTCAATTGCTTTAAAAAGATAACTTAGCCTTCAAGTAAAAATAAATGCATATTGTGGGGTTTACAGCATATATAGGAATAAATGTATGGCAATAATAGCAGAAAGACCAGGAGAAAGGAAGCATCCTGTTTTAAGGGTCTAATATTACATGTTAAGTGATATAATATTGCTTGAAGGTAGATTGTGATAGGTTAAAGATTATAAACCTTAAAGCAACCATACACAAAACATTAAAAGGATGATAATATTTTGAACAAATGTATGCCAATAAAATCTACAACTTCAATGAAATGGACAAATTCCTTGAAAAACACAAAATTACCACAGCTCAGTTAAAAAGAAATAGATAATCCAAATATTCTCGCTGTCCTGATTTTGTGATAATCATGGTAGGCTAAACATTCTCTATATTAGAAACCATGCATGTGTCCCCAGACCTAGTTTTTCTCCCTAGGTCTGGTTTTTAGAATGCTGGTGATAAACTAAGCCTGATTTATTATATGACCATCCTGTATGGGAAAAGACTGTAACTTTGGGTATCTTTGGTAAACCTTAAGAAATATAGCAGGGGGACAGATGTGGCTCTGGTGGTTGGGCGTCCATCTCCCTTATGGGGGGACCTGGGTTTGACCCCTGGGACCTCCGGGTAAAAATTTAAAAAAAGAAAACTATAGAAGGGGCATGGGCCACCAGTTCCCGCGAGCGGGTGAGCCGCCAGGACCCACACGCGGATGTGCCGCCAGGCCCTGCAAGCCACTCAGCAAGATGATGACATAACAGAAGATTGACACAAGGGTGAGCCAAGATGAGACGCACCAAAAAACCAGGGACTAAGGTGGTGCAGGTGGTAGTAGGACGCCTCTCTCCCACATCGGAGGTTCCGAGGATCAAATCCCAGTGAATACAGGAGGAGAAGGATGAGAAGAGAGGACAGGAAATGGACACAGAGAGTTGCCCAGTGAATGCACACAGAAACAGCAAAAACGGGGGGGGGGGGCGTAAAAATGGATAAAAGTGAGTAAATAAATAAATAAATCCTTAAAAAATGTATAGGGGAGGAAGATTCAGACTATAGTTAGTAGTAATACTTTGACGATGCTCTTTCATGATTTGTTAACAAATGTTTCACAACAATGCAGGATGTTTGTGGGGGGGTGATGTGTGGGAGCCCTGTATGATGTTATGCATGTTTGTTTTGTAAGATCACAAAGTTTACTGGACACTTATAGTTTATGTATGTTCATATATGAATGATATACTTCAATAATTTGTTTAAAAATAAAATTAAAAAAAAAGAAATAGATAACCTGAAAATCTGTATATGTACATATATATTTTAAAAAATGAGTTTGGGTTCTAAACCTTCCCACCACAAAACTTACACCTCCAGGACCAGATAGCTTTACTGCTGAATTCTACTAAACATCTAAGGAAGAAATAATACAAATTTTATATAAAATTTTTAGGAAAATTGACAAGGAGGAACTCTTTTACAATCTATGAGACCAGCATCACCCTGATATGAAAACCAGAAGAAAAGATATTACAAGACTACAGCCTAATACTTTCATGAATATAGACACCAAAATTCTTAAAATTTTAACAAATCAAATCCAAGGATATGTCAAAAGGATAATATGTCATGAAAAGCTGGGGTCTATCCCAGGAATGCAATGTAGGTTTAACATTCAAAAATCAATGTAATTAACCATATTAACAGAGTAAAAAAGGAAAACCCTATGATTATTTCCATAGATGCAAAAATTTTGACAACATATAACATACGCTTATAATAAAAATTCTCAGCAAACTAGGAATAATAGATAATAACTTTTTCCACTTGATAAAGTCCCTCTCTGGAACAACTAATAGCTAACATCTTACTTTATGGTGAAAGACTGAGTTTGTTCCACTGAGATTGGGAACAAAGCAAGTATGTCTGGTTTCAACCGCCTATTCCACGCTATAGAGGTGCAATAAGGAAGTAAAGAAATAAAAGTCATCCAGATGAGAAACTGTATTTTCAGATGACATGATCCTCTATTTAGAAAATGCTAAGGAATTTTTACAAAGCCATGAGAACTAATAAGTGTGTTTATTAAAGCTACAGAATACAAGGTCAATATACAAAAATTAATCACTCATATTTCTATATAGTAGCAATAAATAATTAGAAAGTGCTATTTAAAATAGCATAAAAATACAAGAAATACTTCTGTATAAATCTTACAAAATATACCTTTGGGTAAACATACAAAATATGCAAAAACTACAAAACTTGGATGAAGGAAATCAAAGAGGATCTAAATAAATGAACAGTATACCATACTCATGGCTTGAAAAACTCAATATTGTTAAGATTTAATTCACTCCAGATAGATCCATATATTCAGTGCAATTCCTATCAAAATCTAACTCAGCAGAATTATTTTATGGAAATAGAGAAACTCATTCTAATTTTTTATGGAAAGGCAGAGAAACTAGAATAGCAAAAACAATTTTTTTAAAAAGAAGAAAAAAGTTGGACACTCACACTAACTGATTTTAAGACATTCCATAAAGCTAAAATAATCAAGACAGTATGGTATCTATGAAAGGATAGACATATAAACCAATGGACCACAGTAGATAACCATAAGTAGATCCACATATATACAGTCAATTGATTTTTTACAAAGGTGTAATGGCAATTTAATGTAAAAATATTTCAACAAATAGTGCTGGACCAATTAGACAGCCATATTAGAAAAAAAATTAGCTATAGCCATATCTTGTACAATAGACATAAATTAACTCAAAATTGATAATAAATATAATGTAACCCCTGAAACTATAAAACTTCCAGAAGAAGAGTAAGGAGAAAATCTTTGCTAATTTGGATTTCCTAGCACAACACCAAAAGCTTGATCCATCAAAAAACAAACAAACTAACTAACTAACAAAGAACACTTGATAAATTGGACTTCATCAAAATAAAGAACTTTTGCTCTTTGAAAGACACTGTCAGGAGAGTGACAAAACAAGTCACAGGTTGGGAGAAAATACTTGCAAATCACCTCCACAATATACACAGAACTCCCAAAGTTAGTACTCAGAAAGCAAACACAAATTTTTTTTTAAATGGGGAGAAGTTTTGAACAGATACATCAACAAAGACGTAGAGATGGCAATAAGCACATGAAAAGATGTTAAAAAGAGGCTCCATGTTTGGGAAATGGAAATTAGAAAAACCACCATTAGATACCACTGTGCACCTATTAGAGAGACTAAAAATAAAAACTGACAGTATCAGGTGAAGACAATGATGTTGAGCAACTGAAATTCTCATACATTCCCCATAGGAATGCAAAATGGTAGAATCACTTTGGAAAACATTTTGGCAATTTTTTGTAAAGTTAAAGAAGCACTTACCATGCTAACCCAGAAATCCCATTCCTATATATTTACCTAAGTGACATGAAAACTAACATTCATGCAATAATTTGCACATGAATGCTTAAAGCACTTTTATATATAATTGGAAAAACCATCACCAGATGTCCTTCAGCTGGTGAATGGGTAAACAAACTCTGGTACATCCATACAATAGAAAGGAATAAGTTACGAATGCACACAGCAACATGGGTGAATTTCAAGTGCATGACGCTAAGTCAAATAAGCCAGACTCAAAGGCCAAATACTGTATAATTTCATTTACATGACATTCTGAAAAAGGCAAACCATTGGGATAAGAAACAGAAAAGTGATTTCCAGGGGCTGGGGGTGGGAGGGGGGTACAACAGAGTATGGAAGATTTGGGGAGAGGGGGTTGTGGTGATGGAATGATTCTATATCTGAATTTTGGTGGTAGTTACTAACTATACACATTTGCCCAAACTTACAGAACTCTACACTAAACAGGGCTAATTTACTTATACACATTATACCTGATATTTAAAAATGAAAAAAAATTTTTTTCAGCGAGATTAAGTAAGTTGACCAAGATCCACAATTAGTGAGTAGAAAAATTGGCATATGAATCCAGTTCTGACTCTAAAGCTTGCATCCTTAACCACCATGGCAAAGACAGGGGTGTTTTCATGCCTGATTCTCAAATCTTTCCTTTGTTATGATTAAGGAGGCTGTGTGTACTCCAGATGGTCCAGCCCCTAAAATGTGGAGCCTCTGTTGGCAGTCACCATGCCAACCCACTGGGATATGTAGCCTTCATAGAATGTGCAAAGATTTTTCATGTTAAGCCACTGAGATTGTTGAGCTCTTTATTACAGCAGCATAATATGTCCTGTTCTGACTGTTACGACCACTAAACTGCACTTCCCAGTAGCTTCCTGTGGCAAGACCTGAGGATCTGTATAAGAGCGTTAGGTTATAATACTGGAGCAGCATAGAAGAGAAAGTTGTTGAGTGTCTTGAACGCCACACTTAGAAGTTGAGATTCTTCTGAGTAGATGTTTGAACTCCCACATAGCTAAACACCCTGGATTCAGTCTTTTAAAAAGCTTGGCTGACTCTATAACGTGGCCCTCTATGGCTTTGCCCAGGAGCCATTTTCCTTAGGAGTGAAAAGCTCAGTGCCTCTCTGGCAGTCTTTCCAAAGGTGGAGTCCTTTGGGCAACAAGAGCATCCAGAGCCTTCCTGTTTGGGATCCGGTGCCCCGGCTGGCTCCTGCACTTGCAGCCAATGTTTTCCTGTGCAGGTTGCAATGTTCTGTGGAAAATGTAGAGCAGAAATTGTTGTGATAAGCCCGGAGCCGAGGGGCCTCTGGGGAGCAGCCCTGGTGAGCGGGGTCTCCTCATTTCATGAGGACCTGCCCTGGGGGAGGCTTAATTAAATCCAGCAGGAGACTGTTTGAAGCGAGAGGAGCAAAAGAGTGAGGACAGCAAAGAGCAGGCTAAGCCAAACCCACTTCCTTCCACTGGAAACCAACCTGGGGAATTCCACAAGGCTTGGTCTCAGTCAAAACCAATGCATATGACAAGTGCAGAACAAGGAGCACAGTGCTAAAAGGGCGTGGGTGCCAGGGGGGTCCTAGGCAAGAAGCAAGGGGGCTGACCCTAGGGGAAATCACAGCTCTTCTCTTAGAAATGTTTCCCAGGGCAGAGCTGCTGGTGATTACCAGAGTAACCAGCTGTGGTGGGTAGGTGGGTGGGACCAAGGACTCCCAAACAAAAGTGCTCATCGAAGGAACATGGGAACATTTTAAAGCCAGCCACGTCACCTTTCCTCCTTTTGGAAGGTTTGTTCACCTGCCCCAGCCAGAGAACCCTCTTCCTCCCACAGAGGATCTCCTTTATGGGCTCTGCTTACCGACCCCGTCATGGTTAGGTGTGTGGGCAGCAGGGGACCCTAAGCACAGCTGCTCTGGCCTCCCTGTGCAGACCTGGTTTCTGGGGCTATCTGGTATTTAATCTACCCCATACTGTGCTTTGGGCTGGAAGGAGCAGACCAAGAAGGAATGTGCTGGTTTTATTTTCCGTCTTTTTCCTTCCATAGCCAGGCGTTTGGGGATTGCTTTTGAAAGGTCTTGGTTCCTAGACCAGCAACAACAATACAGGAGTTGATAACAGGCCTAAATGTGACTGCGCATTTGCACTGCACTTTAGAGTTTGCATAGCCCTTTCACATATCTTGTCTCAAATTCCCCCTAATTCCCTATGAGATCATTAGAGCAGGAATTTTCATCACCATGTTCCAGGTGAGGGAATGGAGGCCCAAGAAAAGTTCAATGACTTGCCAAAGTCACAGGATGAGACCACGGACTGTTGTGTGGGTTTTCAAATTGGAGGTAAGTTGGCTACCATCTCAGGGTTGAGGGTGCACCAAAGGTGGAGAGGTCCTGAGCCTTCCCCAGAAAAGTTCCTTTTTCTTTCCCCCTTTGATATTTGGGACATTGGGAAAAGGTTTCTCTTGCTAGAAAACAAAAACAAAAACCACATTATTTAAGATAACCACAAAAAGTTTGAAGATCAAAACTCTATTCAGTTGAGCAAAAAGGGAAGCAAAGTGAAATGATTTCCCCAAGTTCAAACTAAATAAGGGGTCAAGGTGAAGCCAGCTAGTTCCTCACTGATACCTAATCACTTCCTCCCTTGGCTGAGTACTGCTCCACCCCTCAGAACCAGGTGAGCTCCCTTCCCAACACACTTAGATTTAAAAAAAAAAAGATTTATTTATTTATCCCCCCCACCTCCCCCCACATCCTCGCCTTGTTGTTTTGTGCTCGCTGTCTGCTCTCTGTGTGTTCTTCTGTGTCTGCTTGTCTTCTCTTCAGGTGGCACTGGGAACTGATCCTGGGACCTTCCGGAGTGGAGAGGGCCTGCTCAATCTCCTGTGCCACCTCAGCTCCCTGGTCTGCTGTGTCTCTTATTGTCTCTCCTCTGTGTCTCTTTTTGTTGTATCATCTTGCTGCGCCAGCTTTCTGCATGGGCCAGCTCACCGTGTGGGCCAGCTTGCCTTTCACCAGGAGGCCCCAGGAATCGAATCCTGGACTTCCTATATGGTAGACAGGAGCCCAATTGCTTGAGCCACATCTGTTTCCCCCACTTAGATCTTAACACTAGTGGTCTTCCTGCTCCATCCCTGCCCTAGCACCTGGCTGCAAGTCAGCGTATTTAAAGACTATCTGTGTCCAAGAGGCAAAGGGTCACAAGCTATTACAGAGAAGACACGGGGTGGAGGGGGTTCCCTGAGCAACCTTTGTCCAGGTTCCTAACTCTGGAAAATTTTTCACTCGTTCTCTTTGAGGGTCCTTAATGTCACCACAGCCTTGGCACAGGACGTGAAAGCAGCCTTGGCAGTAGAATTCCAGGCCAGCGGTTAAGAGAGAGCAGTGCTGGGCCCATCCTCGCCTCCTGCCGTCTGCAGGTCTGACTTTAAAGCTTTACCCAGCAACTTCCCTTGGGGATCTCATTCAGCTGCGTGTCCCCTACACTTAAACAGAGCACCAAACACAGGGCTTTGCAAACAGCGCTAGACGCTTGCTTTACGTTTACATCCCTGTGTACCTGTGCAGGACAAGAGAGGGAACCTGTGCACCATGTTTCTTTGGTTAGTTGGAGGGATGGAAATGAGATCTCAAATGAATTTTTGTAAGGTGCTTTTCTTTTAAGTTTCCAGTAACTTTAAATTTTCCTTCGAACTCCCTTACTCATTGTTTTCAATTTCTTGGACTCCTAGTTTTTTAAGACTGACATGTGCTAGATGCCCCTGAAAAGCTGTAAAATTACTTAATGGTTATCAACAGGATGCTGTTTGCAGGCCAAACAAAATAGGCGCCTGGGTCTGACGGTGTGGATTTCGCTGGAAACATCCCATTTGAGCTCTGTAAGCATTCTAGATTGGAAAATGCCCACGAGCGGCTGAGGGTTGGGAGGACAGACCAGTAAAGGTTTCTGCCTCTTGGGTCATCCTTTTTATGAACCTCAGTTTACTGGCCTGCAACATGGTTGAGTAAGGGAGTTGGGATAATTATCCCTCACAGTGGGGCTGTGAGAAACAATTAGAGAAACATTGCAAAGTGTTTGTATGAACCATTTGAATGGGTCTCTGGGGAACAACAAACAGACTTTTACAAGTTCACAGTTACTTAGCTAAGATCAGGTGATGATATTTTATTTCAGGAAAAAGAAAACACCATGTGCCAGCAGAGTTACTCACGCTGGGGCTGAGTAAGGGCCTTGGTGGTGGTGGGGGTGGGGGGCAGTGAGGGCTGGCTGGCCCCGGCCCTGGGGAAGGAGCATCCATCCTCTCTGGCCACATGCTGGCAGCATCTCCACCAACCCTGAGTCCTGCCATTTCCCTTCCCAGATGTTTGGCTTTTCCTGGTATCCCCTTCCACTTCACCCTTTCAGCCTTTATGTCTTCTTTCTGGGTTTTAATTTTCACGGCTTTTGTCTCTTCTTAGAAAATCATCAAAGGAAACTGCCCAGCTAAAGCTCAGTATTTAGCTTTGACATATGATGGGAGCTGGCCAAAAGCCTCCCTGGTTTTTCAGACTATTCTTTAGGAATAAGAGGGTCAGATGTCCTGTTTGGCTAATACATTTCTACATTCCTGCCCTTCCCTACCCTCCCCTCCTCTCGCCTTCCTTCCTTCATGATTTCTAAGAGGACTAGGAAGAAATTTCTGGACTCTCAGCTCTGGAGATGAGGGAGCCCAGCATATAGCTATAATTATTGTGGTGTTTGGCATACACAGCTTTTCAATTGCTACAAGCTCACAGGGAAATATTGATGATGCTTTATCTCCAAGTCATGCAGACTGCTCTGCTCTAGACCTCAAAAGGCATACCTTAGCCCAGCCACAAGGAAAACAGAAGGGCATTCTGGGCCTCAGTTTCCCCTTGAGGAACTGCAGCTGTGAGAATCAGTCTGGAAGGATGGAGATGAGTAAGTTCACCCAACAGCCTCACCCGTGGCTGTTGTTCAATCGCAGGAGCAGTTGGTTGAAGGTAGGAGACCCAAGCCTGGGTTGGCTTTGCCAGTTGCCAGTGTCTTATTTTGGGTCATCACTTAACTTCCCTGGGCCTTAGCTTATTCATCCACAAACATGGGGGCTTAGACTAGATCAGTGGGTTTCAAACTTTTATTTCTTTTGTTTTTTTTTTGGCAGTAGAATCCTTTTCTCAAAATCTTGCCCAGAATCTCATTCTATGAATCAGATCAAAGTGGAGCTCCCCTGGTTGAAGGTAGGTCTCAGGGCTGGTTCACTCATACCTCTTCTGAATCTGGGGCACAGGCTGAGAGCCAGTGGAGGAGACGCCCACTCTGGTTCCTTCCAGTCCTGGGGGTCTCTGATTCTCACGCAATAGCCCCTGACTCGATTGAGGTTATGGAAAGGAGTAAGGAACCATCACCTTCCCTTCCTGCTGTGTCAGCATCCCTGCCTCCCTTCTCTAACCTGCGGTAACTAGTTGAAAACCAGGTCTTTGATTCTGGCATGGCATCCTGTAAGGAGGAGTGGGCCAGCCCAGCCTTCCCAACCCCCACCCTGCCACAGCCCTGCCTGTCTCTGAGGCCCCGGCAGATGTGAAGGCTGACCTGGACGTGGGAGAAGGCCTGGACGGTGAGGAGGGGAGAGCTGGTGATCTCACAGGGTTGGAGATCAAAGGAGGCTGAGCTCATCTGACCCAGGCGGCTCAGAGTCAGGGGCCGGGGACAGCTGGGAGAACAGAGGGAAAACACCGATGGCTCCACACAGGGAGAAAGGAAGTTCTGGATCCTTCTCCAAGTTCCAGGTGGTGCCTGCTTTCCTTCAAGCCATTTTTGTGGTGGGCATTTGAAGAGACAGGGTTTTGTGGCAGAATTCCTGGTTGTTGTTTTATCTGATCCCTCCTCCAGTACTTCCCCCCACCTCCTCAGACTTTATAGGAATTTTTGGCTCTTCAACACACCCTCTTCGCCGTCAGACTGTACTTCATTTTCCACATTCCACCCCAGGCCAAGGCTAGCAGAGCTCCGCTGCCCTGGTTAACCTAGGTGAGATATTAAACTCCACGCCCCCGGGAGTCACCCGTCCTCATCTGGGAGGCACGGCTTCTCTCCCTGGTGAAACTGAGGTGATAACAGTTCTCATGGTATTTTCAATTAAAAATTCCTGAAATGTTTCCAACATCAGCCAGCCAGAAAGGAGGGTGCCAGAGAACAAATGGTGACAAGGAGAGAATGAAAGTGGGAGAGAAGGAGCAGGAGGGAGGGGACGGGGGCGAGGGGGATGTAGGGGGCGGGGGGCAAATACATGAAGAGCCAGAAGTCAGCAACCGAATAAATGAGAACTGAAATCAGAAAACCGATTAAACACAATGTACAAACAACAAAAGAATGATGAAGAGAGGGCAGAGATTAAGCTGCTAAAGTAGAGTGAGGATGCGCAAGAGAGAAAATAGACCTGCATATGGAAAAATTAAAGCAGCAAAAAAAAGAAGGTGATTT